>PISX010006580.1:0-96338 GCA_004024625.1 Mellivora capensis | reverse complement strand
TGTATAAAATATATGAATAAAATATATTTTATCAAAATATATTTATTAATATATTCAACAATATAGTTATATTCAAGATAAATATAAATAAATAAGATATATTTATTAATATATGTATTAATATATTTAAAATACATAAATAAAATATAATATAAAATATAAAAATATAAATATATAATAAGATATATTATATACCTTATATAATATATAGATAAAATAAAATAAAATATTAAAATATATTCTATATTTTATAAAAACGTAAAGGAGATAATATAAATAAAATAAAAATAAATATATTAATATATTTAAATATTTTATATATTATTTTCATATATATTTCATATATATATAAAAATTGAAGCACAACTGAAATATTGACTGTTCCTCCCATTTCCAAATCCCACTACCCCAGCCCCTTTTTTGGGGTAATCATGCTAATCTGTTTGGACAACACACACACACACATCCCTACAGAATTTATATCTATACAAGCATATACATGTACTCATGATTCTATAAAAATTATTCAATCACATTAAAAAATTAAGGGTTTATCTTTGCCATATTTCTATGTCATTATATCCATATCAGTTTCATTTACATCTGTTAAAATTTACATGAGCAACATACAAATATATTCTTTGTAAGATTCACAGAATAAAAAATATAGGAGCAAACTATTAATGTCCCTCTTAACTTCCTCTCATTTTTCCAGATGTAACTGCTCACAATGTCTTGTTGTGTGTCTTTCTAGTGCCTTTTATTTTATTTTGTTTTTCCTTTTTCTTTTTCAGTGTTCCAAGATTCATTATTTACATATCACACCCAGTGCTCCACGTAAAACGTGCCCTCCTGAATACCCACCACCAGGCTAACCCATCCTCCTCCCCTCCTCCCCTCTAAAACTCTCAGTCTGTTTCTCAAAGTTCGCAGTCTCTCAAGATTGGAAATTAGCACAAAACAGGGGCACCTGGGTGGCTTAGTTGGTTAAGCATCAGACTCTTGGTTTCAGCTTGGGCCATGATCTCATGAGTCTTGAGATCAAGCCCCACAGCAGGCTCCACGCTCAATGGGAGGTCTGTTTGAGATTCTTTCCTCCTGCCCCTCTCAAATATTAAACAAAACAAAACAAGTGCAGTTGACACTTGAGCAAAATAGGGGCTAGATGCACTGACCCCCAAGGATTCTAAAATCTAAGTGTAACTTTAACCCTCCAAAAACTTCACTGCTACTAACCTACTGTTGACTGAAAGACTTACTGAAAACAAACAGTTGATTAACACATATTTTGTATGTTATTTGTATTAGGTACTGTATTTTTACAATAAAGAAAGCTCAAGAGAATATGCTATTTAAGAAAATTATAAGGTGGTGCCTGGGTGGCCCAGTTGGCTAAGCATCCATCTCTTGATTTTGGCTCAGGTCATGATCTCATGCGTCATGACATCAAGCCCCACATTGCTGGGCTCCACACTCCCCAGGGACTCTGCTTGAGATGCTCTTCCTCTGCCCTTCCTCCCACTGACCTCTCTCAAATAAGTAAAAATAAATCTTCAAGAGAAAATGAATTTACAACACTGTGCTGTGTATTTTGTTACTTTTTAGAAAATATTTCACTTATTTATTTGAGAGAGAGAGAGCAAGTGAAAGAGAGAACATAAGCAGGAGGGAGGGGCAGAGGGAGAGGGGCTGAAATCCCTGAGATCCCTGCTGAGCAGGGATCCCGACAGTGGGCTGGATCCCAGGACGCCTCTAGGATCATAACCTTAGTTGAAGGCAGATGCTGCTTAACTCACTGAGCCACCCAGGTGCCCCTTTGCCATGTTTATTTTTTTTTAAAATTTGCATATAAGTGGACCTACACCATTCAAACCTCTTCGTTCAAGGGTCAGCTGTATTGTTTTATTTTTAACTCTCTTGGAGAAATTTTCATGTCACATCATGTAGATCTAAACAGTCTTTCCAACTTTTGATTTTATCCTACAAATGGTTTAGATATTGTCTATTTAATGACTCTCTTACTGATGGGCAATTATTACCCTAAAGTAGGGTAACTTTCCAAATAAAGCAGCTCCTCTCATTCTTTTAATGAGAGCCTCCAAATATGTAAAAGTCTTTTGATCATACTGAATACATAAACATTTAGGGTAAAGACGAAATCTTCACTTATAATATTAATTTAGTTACTCATAAATATTTAACACAGTGTGTATTATAGAATAATATATTAACTTAGTAACTGTTTTTTGTCATCCATACATTATTATGAAACAATTTAATCCAAATTCTTCTAATGCAGCCTTGTTATCATTGTCTGTCATTGAGCCATGTTTTGAATCATTTGAGTTTTCTAGAGCACATGATTTTCATTACTATGCTAAGATTTCACTTAATTTTTAAACCCGTTGATGCTGCCATTATTTGAAATTGTGTACCAAGCCAAACTGAAAGCACATAATGTTTGCATGATGTTAGGATTTTTTTCATTATTATTTTTATATTTATATTTTATTTTATATTATATTTTATATTTATTTATATTATATTTTTATTTATATTTATATTTTATTATTTATATTATATTTTATATTATATTTATTTATATATTATATTTATATTTTATTATTTATATTTTATATTATATTTATATTTATATTATAATATATAACATATAATATATATATTTATGTTATATTTTATATATATTATATTTGTATTTTATATTATATTTATATTATATTTTATATTTATATTTGTATTTATTTTTTATTATTATTATTCATTATTCCTTTGCACAACTTTTTTCATTATTCCTTTGCACAACTTACTTGGTGGCTTTTAAAAGGCTTTTAAAAGTCTTCTTTAAAAGGCTTGCTAATTGCATATCCAACACTTCTAATTGTGAACTGTACTCAGAATGATTATGACATCTGTGTTAAATTTTTCTATCTTTCAGTCTCTCTAACCAATTAAAGCTTGTTTTTTATCTAGTACATCTTTGAACACTATTTGGCTGTTCAAAAGAAAATGAAAAGGCACAGAGAAATGTGAGAGAATGTGTGTGTGTGTGTGTGTGTGTGTGTGTTGGGGGTGGCCAATTATAAAATGATTCTTCTGAGAGATGCTTTTGTAAATACCTTCTGTAAATATCTTATATTTACACACCTGTTTCTAAATTCTTCATAATGTTGCATCGAACATACCTGAGTGTAGATCTTAGGGCGTAGGTGAAAGTAGTTCTTTTTAGGTAACCTTTCTAACGGTAGGGTTGTTTGGTCAGAGAATAGAAGCATGAAAAAAATTGGAAGGATAGTGCCAAAAACACATTCTTGAAAGACAGCTACAATTTATTCTGGAATTATACTGCTTAAGAATGCTCACTTTTGGTAGCTGGCTCCTATAACCATCCTCTGAAACTTTATATTTTCCAATTATACTAACAGCTTTTATTGAATAGACCATCTTCTCTCTACTAATATGGAATACTAACTTTATTATAAGCTAAGTTTCCATCTATAGATCTATAGATCTTTTCTTTTATTATTATTATTTTTACTATATTAGTCACCATATAGCACATCATTAGTTTTTGATTTAGTGTTCCTAGATGCATTGTTTTCATGTAACACCCAGTGCTCCATGCAATACATGCCCTCCTTAATACCCATCACTGGGCTAAACCATCTCCCCCCCGCAAAACCCTCAGTTTGTTTCCCAGGGTCCACAGTCTCTCATGGTCCGTCTCCCCCTCCGATTCCCCCCCCTTCATTTTCCCCTTCCTTGTCCTAATGACCTCCATGCTATTCCTTAGGCTCCACAAGTAAGTGAAACCATATGATAATTGACTTTCTCTGCTTGACTTATTTCACTCAGCATAATCTCCTCCAGTCCCATCCATGTTGGTGCAAAAGTTGGGTATTCATCCTTTCTGAAGGCTGAGTAATATTCCATTGTATATATGGATCACATCTTCTTTATCCATTCGTCTGTTGAAGGACATCTTGGCTCTTTCGCTATTGTGGATATTGCTGCTATGAACATTGGGGTGCCTCTTCGACATTGGCCACAACAACTTCCTTCAAGACACGTAGCCAAAGGTAAGGGAAACAAAAGCAAAAATTAGCTTTTGGGACTTCATCAAGATAAAAAGCTTCTGCACAGCAAGAAACAGTTAACAAAACAAAGAGGCAACCCATGGAATGGGAGAAGATATTTGCAAATGACACTACAGACAAAGGGCTGATATCCAAGATCTATAAAGAACTTCTCAAACTCAACACCCAAAAAACAGATAAGTCAAAAAATGGGCAGAAGACATGAACAGACACTTCTCCAATGAAGACACAGAAATGGCTAACAGACACATGAAAACATGTTCATCTTCATTAGCCATCAGGGAAATTCAAATCAAAACCACATTAAGATACCACCTTACAACACTGTTGTGGGAATGCAAGTTGGTGCAGCCACTTTGGAAAACAGTGTGGAGGTTCCTCAAAAAAATTGAACTAGAGCTACCCTATGACCTGGCGTATAGATCCTTTCTTGGGCTTTATTTTCTATTGTTTATTTTACATACCCAACATTCTCCAGTTATTACCATTATTAAATTACTATTCCAAGTTCCTCATTTTTTTTCTCATTTTCATTTTGAAGAGTTTATTGACTCATATCTTCAGAGGCAAAAGAATCTAGCAGCTAAAAGCAGAGACTCTGGGTCAGATCAGTTGGTATCAGAGGTAATGCTTTACCTCTGCTCATTTGGTGATATTGGATAAGTCATTTATCTTCTTTATTATTTTTTAAGAATTTATTTATTTGAAAAACAGAGAGAGAGAATGTGAGTGGGAGGAGGGGCTGAGAGAGAGAGACTCCTAAGGAAACTCCCTGCCGAGCACAAAGCCCAATGTGGGACTCCATCCCAGGATGTTGAGATCATGACCTGAGCCACAACCAAGAGTCAGATGTTTAACCCACTGAGCCACCCAGGCACCCCTTAGCTTCATTAAATCTCAATTTCCATATCTGTAATGATGATAATATTGTTACAATGAGGATTATAGGATAATTTATGAAAGTGGATGGAAAATATTAAGTAACCTGAAATTTTAGCCATTGTTTTTATTATCATGCATTTTCTTTACCATATCAACTGAAGAACAAGCTTATCAAATCTTCTGAAAAAAAAAAAATCTTCCTGTGATTTTTTTATTGTAATTGCTTTGACTTTGAAGATTATAATGGGAGAATTGAATCTTTGTAACATTATCTTCTCTCATCTGGAACTTTTATATTTTTTACATTTTTCTGTCAGTTTATTAAATTTTCAATTATATCTTTTAGAAGATTTTATAATTTCTGTGGTATAGCTTTATACATTTTTTTGTTATATTTTTCCTATTCATTTTATGGATTTTTGTTGCAGTTGTGAACAGGATCCTTCTGTATTTTCTAATTAAGAACTTAATGTTGTATATTATGCAATGTTTCCTATAAGCAAATTTTAATAAAGTCTGTATTGTTCACCAGTGCCTTGTGAGATGGATTTTTTTTTTTTTAATGGAGAAGTCAATGAAATGTTGAATCCTACTTTCAGGTCAGAATGAAGTGAAATCAGAAATAGAGCATGGAAAGACAATGACTTTTGTATAACACATGGGGAAGAAATTCTTATTTTCTTAAAAATTAATGAAATTCGAAGCAGATGTTAACAAAATCTAAATATAAAAATTTAAATCTCAGTTGTCATAAATAATATTTTAACTATTATTTTTTATTTTTTACCTTTGCATTTCTGAAATAATTATAGATTTATGGAAAGTTATAAAATAGTATAGTCTCACACACGTACCTCTCACCCAGCTTCCCCCAGTGGTTTCATCTTACATTTCTATAGTACAACATTGACAGTGGTACATTACTGTTAACTAGTCTATTAAATGCTAACTAAACTATTAAAATGACTATTAATTAGACCACTAAAATTAACTAGACTATTAACCAGATTATTCACTAGCCTGGTTAAATAAACCAGAATTTATTTACCCATAACTAAGTTTAACCTGCGTTCATTTGTGTGTGTAGTTCTGTGCAATTGAATCCCATGTATAGATTTGCATAACCATCACCACAGTTAAGATACAGAACTATTCCATCACCACAAAAGAATTTCATTATGCTACTTCTTTGTATTTGCTGTCCTCCATACATATCCCTGCCCTTAGGAAACTGTTAACCTGTTCTCCATTGACCGCTATAGTTTTGACACTTTGAGAATGTATTAGAAATGGAATCATACAGAATACAACTTTTTGAAATTGACTTTTTTTTTTCACTCAGTCTAATGCCCTTGAGGGCCTTCTAGGTTGTGATGGATTTCTGTATATAGTTCATTCTTTTTTATTGTTAAATGATACTCCTTTGTGGAGATGTACCAAAGTTTTTTCAACAATTTGCCCACTGAAGAACATTTGGGTCTTTAGTGCTCTGCTGTTACAAATAAAGGTACTCTGAATATTCATGTGTAGGCTTTCATATGAACATAAATTTTCATTTCTAACTTTATTTTTAAGCTCTAATGTATTAAAGTTTATTTTTATTTTCTTCAAATTAATTTTCTTCAAAATTTTCTTAATACTTAAGCTATTTTTACTCATAGCATTTCTGACACCAATTATGTGGAATTTTTTTCTCATATCAACCAATTCTCCAACTCTCTGGGTGTCAACTGGGGTGCCCAACAATTCAATTCCGACACTATCTCTGTGGAATTAGTTTCAGATCCCATAGTTAAGGTCTCAGTCCCACAAGACTGTTCCTGATTTAGATGCCATTGACCAGTCCCACGCCACCTGTACTTTTGAATGATTAGCTATTAATTGTAGGTTCTCCTCAGATAATTTCCTAGAATGTCTCAAAGAACTCAGGAAGGCACTTTACCCACTACTACCAGTGTATTATAAAAGGGTACAACACAGGAAGAGTCAAATGAAAGAGATGCAAAGGGCAAGGTGTGAAGAGGGTGATGGGGTGACCTCTCTGCACATAACACTCTCCCAGCATCTCCTTATGTCCACCAACCTGGAAGCTCTCCAAACCCCATTGTTCAGGGATTTTATGGAGATTTCATTACATACGCATGGCTGATCGAGGTTTCT
This sequence comes from Mellivora capensis, assembly GCA_004024625.1. NCBI lineage: Eukaryota > Metazoa > Chordata > Mammalia > Carnivora > Mustelidae > Mellivora > Mellivora capensis. The sequence continues at coordinate 89,181 of PISX010006580.1, read as the reverse complement.
TGTGACATTTCTACTTCCTTAAAGTCCATCAGTAGTAAATTGAAATAGTATTTGTGGAAAGCCTTCTACAAAGGGATAACTGCTATTTTAAAATTATTCTTTGGATGCTTGTATGAAACTGGAACATTTGAAACTGGTGGGAGTTATCAATTTATTTCATCTGTATAGCATTGCAATTTCTTTTCTTTTTTTTTCTTTTTTTAAGATTTCACTTATTTGACAGACAGAGACCACAAATAGGCAGAGAGGAAGGCAGAGAGAGAGGAGGAAGCAGGCTCCCCGCCAAGCAGAGAGCCCAATGTGGGGCTCGATCACAGGACCCCGAGATCATGACCTGAGCCGAAGGCAGAGGCTCAACCCACTGAGCCACCCAGGTGCCCTAGCATTGCAATTTCTTACAGTGTAGAAGAGGTATCATTAGGTCATACTGAGGAGAGAAACGGCTCAAGCCCTAAGGGTACTTAGCCCAACTCTAAATCTAATCCTCTTGCAGGTGACAGTAGGAATAGTTAAGCCATTTCTGTTCATTGCAAGTAGTTAAGCAAACTGAATAGTACTAATTTTTTCCACTCTGAGTAGTGGATGTGTCTATACTGCAAGGCTCAAGACTTTTTGGAGACAGCCTATAAGGTTTGGAAACAACCTGTGTGTTTCAGGAACACACACCAAGTGGCAAACATTTTAAATAGAAAGCCCAGATCTGCAGATCACTCCCCAACAAAACACTGGCTCTTTGTAACTTTTGTGGCCAGCCAAGCCTACCTTTTCTTTTTTTCCTTTTTTTTTTTTTAAAGATTTTATTTATTTATTTGACACAGAGAGAGATCACAAGTAGGCAGAGAGGCAGGCAGAGAGAGGGAGGAAGCAGGCTCCCCGCCGAGCAGAGAGCCCGATGTGGGGCTCGATCCCAAGATCCTGGGATCATGACCCGACCCAAAGACAGAGGCTTAACCCGCTGAGCCACCCAGGCGTCCCAAGCCTACCTTTTCTTGGGTACATTAATTAGATTTATGACTGACTCCAACTAAACTTTTCTTATTTTTCCTCTTTTTTTTTTTCTGTTCTCCAAAAAGAAAGCCTGTTGTTAAAGAGTCCTTTGCCTACGATAGTCTATAATTCCACCCCTCAATAAGCAATTACTCTTTTGAAACTTATTCCAAGATTATAAATTTTGGTGGTCATTAGTGTTACCTTTTCTGACTCATGCAGCAGTCTTGTGAAGTAATTATTCCCAACATTGCTATTTTGGGAGATACCAAAGCTCATAGAATGACTTGCCCAAGTCTCAAAGTCATGTCAGCACCAGGCCTTGAATCCATGGCCTCTGTGCTTTCTGTCTCTTAAAACTGTAAGACACAGCTTTCCCTGTCACTCAGGAGACCAAGAGCCATCCCAGAATGGAAATTACACAGCTCATTGGTTCCTCTCCAAACAACAAAATGAAATGAAATTATATTTAAATCTGCCTAGTTAAGGCTCTTAGTGAGATATGATTGCAACCAAATAAGGGGTTTATTTTATACAGTTTTACTCTTTGCAGGTTCATATAGACAAACTGTTGAGAAGAACTTGACAAAGGGAAGTTTCTTATAAACAGAAGTAAAGTCCTGGTCACTCACATTCTTCATTCTCTTTTCTCCCCGACTCAGCTCTGCTTCTTGTCTACTCCTGCTGTTGGGCTGCCTGGAAGGCAGCAGGGGAGGCAGGGAGCTGGGCTACATTCCAGGGAGCAGGGCTTTTCTGGGTCACTTTCACACATTTTTATACACTGAAAGCAGGGATGTTTCTAGCCAAGGAAGAAGGCTGGTTACTGTCTTGTTTTCCTTTATTATCTCTTTAGACAGGCTCAGCATTTTTCAGCCAAGACGTAGGTGGCGTCATTAATAATATTTTCTCGAATATTTAGTCATTTGATGAGTTTTTTTTCACAGTTCATCCTCAGAGATATTAAAGAATCATTCGTCGTAAAATTCCTCTTTTCTACTGAATTTCCTCTTTTCTCCTGAAACCACATTTTACTACCTCTGTTTAGAATGTCTCTATACATTTCCCCAAATCCTCCAAATCCAATAAGAGCCTGCTGAAATTCAAAGGAAGCACGTTTATATTTTACCTTGCAAAGTGGCCGGCGGGTGATAATTTGTAGGCCAGTGACTATAATTTCTGTGCTTGATCTATCAGTGCTGCTGAACTTTTGGAAAACTTGTAGCAACTGTATGATTGTTTGTACTGCTTCATGTTGTGAAAATATATGCCATTTAGTAAGACATTAGTGTCATAAGGTGAGAGTTTTGAGGAAAAACTCCAAATGACCAAACTCACATATTTTAAGATCTATGACATTTTAAAGGATGTGAAACAACCAAATAGCGTGTCACTCATGTAAGATACAAGTCTGTTTCTGGACATCTCTACCAGTTCAGTAATCTTTTCTTTTCTTTCCCAGTTTCAACTATATTAACTGGTATTACTCTGTTATACACTTCATTAGTTAACTGGATTGCTGACTTCTAAGAAAAAAAAAAAAGAACAACAACAAAGAAAAATTAACATTAAGGCAGCCTCCTCAAATAATGAAGGACCTCTATTGTTTTTCAAATGCAAATCTAACTAGACACTCCTCTCTATGCTGTGGCAATCTTCACAACAGAACCTGGAAATAGAAATGATTATGACTGGGATGCCTGGGTGGCTCAGTGGGTTAAGTCTCTGCCTTCAGCTCAGGTCATGATCTCAGAGTCTTGGGATCAAGCCCTGCATCGGACTCTCTGCTCAGCAGGGAGCCTGCTTCCCCCTCTCTCTCTGCCTGCCTTTCTAACTACTTGTGATCTCTGTTAAATAAATAAAAATAAAATCTTAAAAAAAAAAAAAGAAAGAAAGAAATGATTATGACACAGCCCTGATCTGCAAGGGGGGGTATAACTCACAAAAAAGACAATTTTAAGACAGTGTTGTGTTATGTGAGAGGTATGCAGATCACTGAGGAGGGGCCCCTAATTCAGCAAGAATAGAGTGAGATTTTGGTAAAGATTTGTCAGAGGTGATCAGGGTGAGCAGATTCTTAAAGGATGAGTAGAATTTAAATATATAGGAAATGTTTGAAGAAAAATCTTTAGGAAAGCCTCTCAAATAAGAAAAAAAAACCTCTGACAATCAATGAAATATTGATTTGCACATTACTTAAATGTGTAAGAATAAAATTTCTGTAAAAGCCAAAGGACCATTGTAACCCCTCTGTGTAGGGAACTAGTGTTTATTTGCAGGAGCCATCTTTTCGCTTTTGAACTTCATTTGATTGAACCCTATTGCAAGGGGAGAAAGTATTCTTGGAGCGACAAGCTTACTAACATTTTACATTTTACATTAAGGCAGCTGTGTGGTAGTTTGTTGAATCTGGAATTCCATATTCAGATTTCCTACCAGGCAAGACAAAAATCCATGCAACTTGCATGGTCAACAGTCATAAGACATTCTTTGATTCTTTGCTGCAGAACTAATTGAATAAGTCACCAAAGACTAAAGGAGTCACCAAAGTGCAAGCATTCTCTCAGGAGATCTTGAGAAGTTGCCTCCAGAGGCCAAAGGAACTCCATGAATGGGTTGCTCCAAAGGAAAGAGAAAATAGTGATTATAAGCAGAGCAGAACGTGCCACCTAATGGTCCTCGATGGAAATACATGAAATGTACCCAGTATTAAGTGAAGAGCTGGAATTATTTTATTTCCCGACACACATTTTTTGAGATGCAAAAAATTCAAATAGTACATATAATGACAAGTTTATAATTTTAGACTGCATTTTCAGGTTCTTTCAGGTTCTTTCAGGCAAGAACAGAGACATACTCAGTTTCCGCAGGTGATTACAGTTTATGGAAAGGATACTGTCTCAGAAAGGAGGAACAGGAAACTGAATTAGTGGTCCAAACAGACAGATATCTTAGGGAATTGGAACGATGGCTCTTTGTTAAAAAATTGCAGCACTTCTAGAGATCCAAGAGTCACTTTGTCCATCTTGTGCTCATAACAGAGGCATGAGTCATTGTGTTCCACTCTCAACCATCCAGCAGAACACTAGAAGTTAGATATTTATCTTGTGGGCATGAGACCCAAGATTTCTTCCCTGAAGAAATTAGCAGTCATATAGAATGGATCCCCCTGTATCAATGCTCACTTCTCTCCAGGTAACCCAAAAGCAGCAGCTGCCAGTCTTGGCCCTACCTATGTGATTCTCAAACTTTTGTGTGCATTGGGATCAATTGGAGGGTTTATTAAAACACAGATTTTTTTCCCCCAAATTCAGAGTTTCTGATTCACTAAGACTGGGATTAAGCCAGAGAATTTGCCTTTTAACAAGTTTCCAGGTAAAGCTTAGGACCATATTTTGAGAACCACTCATCTGGATAATAGCCTTAATCCATTTTTCAGAGCCATTTTCCTAAATATGAATAGACAAAGAAGATCACTCTATTCTTGGGAGAGGAGCTTGAACAATGAAAGAAAGAAAAATACAGAAAAATGACAGGAAACAGATGAGAATCTAAGAGTTTGAAAAAGCATCATATTCATTCATTCATACACTTAACAAATATTTATTGAGTGCCAAATATGTGCTAGAAATTGTTCTAGGAGGTTCTAGGAATATACCACTGATTTCAGAGGAAAAGTGACTTTTAACTAAGTGTTCTATACTCAAATTGTAATTCAAGTGGAGGGTACCTCAAATGCATTTTTAGGTGCGCATGTGTATCTCTCCTGAGTGACTTTTATTTCTCAGTGGAGTTTGATAGAGAGTATACTCCAGTAAAATACAGAAGGAAACCAGCATGAAGCAGAATGGGATCCAGAAGCTCAGTCTGGGGATGATAGTCATGAAATAAATCTGAGAAACAGCCTGGCTTGCAGAAGGAAAACAGAAGACTCCAAGAGGGAAGTCTCTGGAAAAATAGGGTTTTCATGGAGGATGTGCTCCATTGAACCTTAAAAAAAAAAAAAAAGGAGAACTATTACAAAAAATAAATTTTATGAAGAAAAGAAAAACATTCAGAAACTCCAGGAAATTTGTACAGGAAGGAAATATAATCACTGTAAAGTTCTTGGCTTCACAAAGTCCTAAAACTATAAACAGAGCTTAGCAATGTTAACCAAAACTTTATATAACTGTGTTGGGAGAAAGATGGAGAATAGATAGAGAGTGGGAGAACAGATTTAAATATGCATACATTATAGTAGTGAACAAATAAAATTTAGAATAGCTAAATAACAATTAGCAGCCTAAAAATATTATTTTCAGATTTGACAGGAACTGCCAAAATAATAGTGAAAGGACTTCAGAAGTGTTTCTTCTGGCAACCCTGGGGTGCCTGGATGGTTTAGTTAGTGGGACATGCAACCCTTAATCTCATAGCTGTGAATTCAAGCCCCACATTAGGTGTAGAGCCTACTTAAAATAAAATAAGAAAAAAAAAGTGTTTTCCCTTAGAAACTAAAATGGACAGGTGGAGAGGGATATTATAGAAAATAATTGCTTTTCTTTATGAGTTTTTTTAATCCCATTTGATTTTTGAACCTTATTCATACATTACTTTGATAAAAATAAAAAAATAGAAAATAAAAAGCCACTGCAGGCACGTCTGGGTGGCTCAGTGGGTTAAAGCCTCTGCCTTTGGCTAGGGTCATGATCCCAGAATCCTGGGATCGAGCCCCACATCGGGTTCTCCGCTCAGCGGGGAGCCTGCTTCCTCCTCTCTCATTCTCTCTCTCTCTCTGCACTGCAGATAGAAGCCACTGCAGATAGAATTAATAAATTTACTCTAAGCTTTTCTTGTATTGGGAAAATCTGGCCTCATTTTTATCTTTATTAATTGGAAGTGGAGGGCTCTTCTGTGCAGAAAGGATATCCAACATTTATAAATTTAGTGTAATTATCTTCCCTTTAATGAGATTGGAGTTAGACAAATAAACTTAGGAAGAAAATACTGGAACATAACAGATTCTTGCTATAATATGCTTCACTGGAGTCTCGAATTTGATACAATAGATGGGCTTAAGACTTTGTCTAACTCCCCATTTAACAAATATGTTTTATGAATGGGCTGTGTATCTTACACTGTAAAACTAATGAGATTTATTATTATTATGTTTAAAATGTTTACCTACACCAGTGTGCTTTCAGTAAGGAAATCAGAATGGGAGGAGAACTGGCATGCTCTCAGTAGGGTCATGTCAGGACCCTTAAGGAGGAGAAGGGAAATGAGAGGGAGGTCTGCTTTTACTGGTAAGAGGAGCACAGTGGGTTCGGGGATTTAGCTTTCTCGGATCTTCTGAATCCATTCGAATTTTCCACTGCCCTCTGAGAAGCAGTGATGTCAGCGAACACTGTAATCCTGTAACCCCAAAAGGTGAATGTGGAATGAAAACCAAAATTCAGCAGCCGTCAGACTACCTGGAGCATGATCCTTTGACTGGGTCCTCTAGGAAAGCATTGTAGCAAGACTGCATTAAGAAGATTTTCACAGTGATTTGGCAGAATTTGCTTGTCCATGCAGAATTGCTCTTTGAAAAATCGTTGGCAGCCGGTTTTCCAACCCCTGTAAGTGTAATGGCCACGTATTCCTTCTCTGTTTGCTTAGGCATGGCCCAAATTAAGCACCTTTTTTTGTTCTTGAGAAATCTTTTTATTTTATTTTATTTATTTATTTGACAGAGAGAGCATGAGATAGCATAAGCAAGAGGCACAGCAGAGGGAGAAGCAGGCTCCCCGCTGAGGAGGGATTTCCCCACGCGGGACTCCATTCCAGGACCGGGAGATCATGACCTGAACCGAAGGCAGGCACTTAACTGACTGAGCCGCCGAGGTGCCCTGAGAGATCATTCTTTATTATTTCTTCTTTATTGTCCCCATTTCATCTATAATATGCTTCTACTATCGCAAATAACGACAGCTGGAAATACAAACTTAGAAAGTAAATGAAACGAGGATATCCGTTCTTTATTCAAAATATAGGGGACAGCGTAGCATTCTGGTTGAGCACGTGACCTCTAGCCCAGACAGCCTGGTTTCATTGGCCAACTCCACCGCTCGCTGGCAAAGCCAACCGGGGTAGCTTTATATCTCTCTGGGCCTGTTTCCTTATGTGTAAATGATGAAAGCAATAATATAAATAATAAGGTAGATAAATAATAAGGTCTATAAAATAAGGTAAATAATAATCACCTTAAATATTTATTATGAGGACTAAATGTGTTAAAAGACAAAGAGTACTTAATAAACGTTACCATTATTATTTACATAAGCTTACAGTCAGAAGAATACAGAATACTATATATTTTAAAAGTCATTCGATCTAATTGTGGAGCATTTTAGAGGAAAAAATTGTAAGGACAGTTTGTGTATGTAGTACCTTTGCTGCGAACAGTGATATTTCATCTTCTGAAAATCCTGAAGTATCTAGTAAAACACTCTGTAAGGCACTTTTAAAGCTTTTAACATCTGGCTAATATCTTTTTATTCTAAATGTCAAGCCAGTTATAAAATATTTAGTAAAATACATTTTCTGGCATCAAAATCAATATCTATTTTTACCCTACTAGGAGTTACTGAGTTGAGAATTTTGATTTAATTTTTTAGTCGGTTCTTTTAAACGATGACTTGATTCTGGCTCCCTGCATTTCACTGGTTCTTTGAACTGACTGGGTTCTTCATTTGCTTGTTGTTAGCGGCTCTGTGTTTTAAATTTTATATAAGCATACATTATTTTACAGGGCTTGGTTCTAACCAACCATTCTATATACATATTGCAAGGTTTTAGAGATACTAAAATAAATAAGATAAAGACCCTTTTATCAAAGGACTCATAGTACTTCCATCTAAGAAACTTTTTGTATTTGAGCATGAACGATGGTTTAAGTCCTCTAGTAGCAGGGTTAAGAGCTTGGCCATTTGTTGGTACTAAAGCTTGCTAAACCTCTGTTTTTCCTTTGGTAAAATAAGACTAATAATAGAACCTACCTCATGGGGTGCATTAAGGCAGCATTGCACAAACTTGGCTGATTATAAGAATCACATGAAGTCCTTTTAAAAAAACAGATACCTGAATGCCTCCCCTGAACTCTTTGATTTAGAGGTGAGCAGAGGTGGAACAAGGACTCTTTATTTTTAATGAGTACTGTAGGTGTTTTTTGTAACTGAGGTTTTGGAAGCACTGTTTTAAGGCAGTGGTTCTCAAAGTGATTTCTTGGACTCTATTCTAAACCAACTGAATCAGAAAGTCTGACTTTTTTTTAAACATTTTTTAAAATTTGGGGCACCTAGGTGGCTCAGTGGGTTAAAGCCTCTGCTTTCGGCTCAGGTTGTGATCCCAGGGTCCTGGGATCGAGCCCCACATCGAAGCAGAGAGCCTGCTTCCTCCTCTCTCTCCTTGCCTGCCTCTCTTGCCTACTTGTGATCTCTGTCTGTCAAATAAATAAATAAAGTCTTAAAAAATTTTTTTTAATTTAAATTCAATTAATTAACATATAATGTATTATTGTTCAGAGATCTATTCAGAGGTAGAGTTCAGTGACTCATCAGTCTCATATAATACCCAGTGCTCTTTACAACACATAGTCTCCCCAACGTCCATCGCCCAGTTACCCCATTCCCCCACCTCCCCACCCCTACCTCCAGCAACCCTCATTTGTTCCTATGATTAAGAGTCTCTTATGGTTTGTCTCCCTCTCTGGTTTCATCTTGTTTTATTTTTTCCTCTCTTTCTCTTTGATTCTCTGTTTTATTTCTTAGGTTCCACATATCAGTGAGATCATATGATAATTATCTTTCTTTGATTGGCTTATTTCGCTTAGTGTAATACCCTCTAGTTCCATCTATGGGAACTCTGACTTTTTAAATTAAAAGTAAAACAAAACCTTCCAGGTGGTGTTAATACCCACTGAAGTTTGAGAATCACTGGTATATCTTCAATTAGATGATCTAAGTTTGATTTAAAGTAGATAAGCTTTATTAGCACTATCCAAAATAATTCTAATGATTATTAATAACACCAAGAAGGATCAGGTCAGCATATAACCTTCCAAAACAATGAGTGAATTTATATTCTAGTTTCCAGGCATTTCTGCAATTTTTGTCAGCATTGTTTTCCATGCAAACCTGGAAAAACTGATAAAAATTGTCTTGCAGCTTAGGTTCCAGGTTTTAATGAGAGAATTCTTTTTAGACAGGCTTGTTGCTGATAACATAGGCAAACTTATTGTTTCTTTTTGGTTAACTGAACACATATTTACTGGGCACTAAAGTGTGTTTGAAAACATTTGAGATCATTCCCACCATAAATTGCATATGAGACAGGAAACATATGCACATATAAGTTGCATGTGAGACAGGAAACATATGCAATATTTGACCGTAAGCAACTTATTTTTCTCATTTCTCTTACCCCATGATGTATTCAAATAATCATAAAATTCTATTGATTTAATCTCTGTAACATTTTGCTTCCGTTTCTCTCCACCTGCACATCATTTTCTAAAATCAGACCTTTTTCTCTCAGCCTCTTTGGGCCTCTCATCCTTCAGGGTTTTCCTTCCTTTCATAACTATTTGGTGCTTATAATAAAAAGATACTATCCAGATGTCTTCACACTGCATCAGGCTGATTTTCCTAAAAGGCAAATTTTATCATGTCACTTCCCTTTTTAAAAACCTCAGGGAATTCTCATTGTGACAAAGTATAAACTTGGTTACTTCTCCTTAAGGGTCTGGACAATCTCAATTGTTCTGTCACAGTATCCGTCAGGCTGCAGGCCTGGCCTCACATGGGCTTGTGGGCAAGTTAGATAGGCTGCACTCAAGGTCATGTTGCTGAAATCACCGGGAGGAGGGATTTGACAATGACAATTTAGAAGCCAAAGAATACTTGAATAGTCATTGCTAGCATATATATTCTGATCTTATGTGATCAAGATATTTTTAAAATAATCCTTACCTGTGATTGGGAGTTGGAAGTAGGAAGCGGGAATGAATAACCTCCTTTTGAAGGAGAAGATTGGCAGGAGCTAGTGAGAGACTGAAAGAGTGGGTTCAAGGAAAGATGCTAGGCTCTAATACCCGGGCTTATATGCCAGGAAACCCGAGTTAGAAGGGAAATCTGCTTAGTGGACAAGCGAGTTGGATGGAGCTCATTCATTTGCAAGAAGTATAGAGCACAGAATTATTCCAGAACACAGGGGCTATTGGATTAAAGCATGTATTTTTCCTACTTCGGTCAGAATTAGGACATCAGACCCTTTAGGATCAAGGTCTCCTGGGAGAACATGAGAAAGCTGGGGAGTGACTTGTAAGATAGGATGTAATTAAATTCTCAAATAGGGCACTAATATGTCTTACAAAAATCAGTAAGGGCAGATTGTTTAGACTCCCCTACAGTGGTGATGGTTTCATTGAGAAAGCTGGACATGAAGGAAGGAGTCTTGAAAAATGGATCGGTTTTTAACAATATGATATAAAATAATAGACATTACAGCTAAAATATATTAAATGGTTATTATGTGCAAGGCACTGTTGAATCATGATCTTTCTTCATCTTCACAATGGCACCTATCTTACCAGTGAGGAAAGTGAGAACCAAACATGTCAATTGACTTGTTAAAGATCAGGAACTTCCCCAGTAGAGATTCACACTAACATGAGAGCGATACTGTAACAGGCTTTGTTTAATGTAGCAATTGCTCTTTTTCATGAATCAGACACAATCCCACCGGCGGAAAAGAGAATGAAGGGAACATAAAACACCAGTTTCTAACCTCCTTCTATTTACATGGGATGACTGAGCGCCATGCTAAGGACTGAAAAGCAGCCTGGTCGGATGCCCATCTGCCATAGCACCCTAAAAATTCCTAAGAGGTTAGTCCAGAGTGGTTATTAAACAGCTGCATCTTAACTCACTAGGAAATGGCTTGTGGGAAATGACTTCTTTGAGCTATTTGAAGAACAAGAAGGAAGAAAAAAATCTGTCACCCGAAATTGAATACCATTTTCTCCTTTTGGACTTTAACTGCCTTTCTGCCACCAATGTTAGTATGATTGACCGACACATTATGAGATAATTAACCTGATTAAAATCTTCAGTATATCATGTAAGTTCATCACAAGAACCATTTGGGTTCTTGTGAGGATTTATTTCTAACCCAAGCACAGACATTTCTGTTCTTTCCAAAATTTAGCAATCTTTTTGGTACTCTCTGATATTACTGAATTCTCAAAAAATTACACTCATCTGCATGGTAAAAATGGACATATCCTAGGGTAGAATAGAATATTTAAGCAAAACCTGAAAATAGAGGTAAGTATTGAAAAGTTCATTGTAGGTTGATTATTCTCTTCTCATTCCCACATCTTCCCCTTCTGGGAAGATCATGCTGGGAATAATTTTTAACAGTTGCAATTAGATACTTGGAAATACACAATTTATCTAACTGCATTAAATAGAGTTCTTAGAGACTCAGCATTATTGCTAAGACAACCCATAATTTTTGTGCTCCCAGGGGTTTGGTACATAAAAGTAAGTTTTCACTGCAGCTCATTTTCCACAAGAAGGAATCTAGTGAGTGGTGTGTGCTAAAAATAAAATTTAAGATAATTCAAAATACTGAGAGTCACAGAGCCATGGAGGCTTACTTATTTAGGAAGAGATTTATGATTTCCTTGATTAATCAATCTCTCTGCAAAATGGAAATAGATTCATAATATATTTCTGGCAAAACTCAACGCATGATTTTTGGGAAGATTCAGATTAAGCAAAAACAAAACAAAACAAACAACAACAACAACAACAACAACAAAAACCAATGATAAAAATAATCCAGTTACAGATGCCACCACTGGTAAGATTTGGGTGCATGTGTGGACTGGTTGGGCCATTTTGCCCTCTGCCTTTCCCCTTTCTGTTTGCCTGGAACACAGGCCTGAGATCTTGAGGTATAGCTAATATCTGTTTATATCCTGAGGTCATAAGGATGAAAACAAAAGCCAACAGAGTAATGATGGTGGAGTGGAAAGAGAAACAACCTGGTTCTTGGTGACATTGTTGAGCCATTGTCAGTCCTGAAATGCCTATTCCCAGAGTTCTTAGACAACCACGTAACCCCCCCCATCCCCAACTTCATTTAAGCAACTGTTAATTGGGATTTCTGCTACTTGCACATGAAATCATTCCTAAGTGATAACAAATCTTATGTTAATCTTTTCCAAGAGATTAGTTGTTTCCAAACAATTTATTGAGTGATCCATATTTCGCTTTCTCTAATTTTATTTATTTACTTATTTTTCCTTTTTAAATTGATTTTATGTATTTATTTGAGAGAGAGAGTGCAAGAGCAGGAGGAGGGGCAGAAAGAGAGGGAAAAGCACACTCCCCACTGAGCAGAGAGCTTCACACTGGAGTGGGGGTGGGGTGGGCTTAGATCCCAGGACTCTGGGATCAAGATCTGAGCCAAAGGCAGACACTTAACTAATTTTAAATACATTTTTATCATGTTCCAGTTCCTACATGCACACATCTCTCTTTCAGACAGATCATTCTTTCCTCTTCATCTATGTGTTTAGTCCTATGACACTACCACACTGTTTTAACTGTTGACAGTAAAGGTTATTCCCTCCTCCCTCTCCTACTCTTTGTTTTGGTATGTTCTTGAATTTTTATTTGTTTTATTGCCAAATTACAGATTTTATTTTATGCAGCCTTTCAAGAGTTATGACTGTACAGTTTGTTTTATAACTACAATTACTACAGTTGTTTGCTTTTCATTCTATGTTAGATATTTCCCATTTGTCCTTCCCTATGACTTACACATTTACATGTTTTGTTTTGTTTTTGGAATATTTTTCCTGGGAGAGGGATTGGTGGTATGATTTCTTAAAGTAGCTTTTTTGTTTTGTTTTGTTTTAAAGGAAGGGCATATGGGTGATATTGGGGCCCAAATTGATCTAGATTCATTTTTGATGTGACCCTGGTTTGTGCCTGACTTCTAAGATACTACTTTTAGCATACATTTTTCAGTGTACCCCAGTCCCTTGAGAAGGACTTGGCAATTTTATCTTACTCTAAAATCCAGCACTTAATTTTATGTTTCTAAAATGGCCTATTCTCCCAGGAACTGAGAAGAAAAATTTTGGACTTCTAATTTTCCTTTCCCCATACATTTAATCCTTTAGAAGCCCCAAAATTTATCACTGTAATATTTCTCACAGATAAATTTTCACCTCTTTTTCCACTGCCATGGCTCGATTTCTCACTTTCTTTGCTAGTCTTCTGTATCATATTCTTAGTTTTTAGGCTACACATCTCTTGATTCTATTGAATTAATACCAGACTGTTGGGTTAATTTTCCTAAGAAGAGTTGTGTCCCCAAACTTGGAGCCAGATATTTGCTTTCTGCCCCTCCAGATCCATTCCCTTCTCTGCCCTGCTCTATGCCCTGGGAGGAAGACCTGTTTGGACAGCATAAATGGGCTTCCTTGCCTCCAGCTTCCATTTGGATTTAGCCAGTAGGGGGCACTAGCAGCAGATTGGAGAGAGAAGACCAGAAGTTAGGATATTTATTTCCCTGGCTTTCTCCTAGCTCACCCACAGGTTGCCTACACACCTTCACAGATGGTCTTGCTTCACGTCAGGAGGCATTTTCTTATAGTTACAGCTTCTTTCTGCAGGTTCCAGTAATATTTCCTTCCACTTCTCCCTTTGGGACTAGTGGTGCTGACCCTGCTGCTGTGTCAGGATGTTATCCCTTATTAGTGTCTGTTACTCAGCCCACACACCCTTTCTAAGTAGTCTCTTCATCTAACCCCACTCGCTGATACCATGGGAATGTGCTGTTTGCTTGAGATCCTGATGGATACAAACCTTAAAGCTTTACCTACTGCAATAAGTACAGACTTCCAGACCCAAGCAAGCTGAACATCAACTTTCAGACTACTCTTGTAACTTATTTCTACATTGACTATTTGTTTTAGTGGAAATGGGTTAGTCATAGTTCCTTGAATAGACCTGAAAAAGTACATTGTGCTTTCTTTCCTTGGGATATCCTATTTCTCTAATGTCATATGCCAAAGTCTTGTTACCTCTTTTCATAATTTATTTCAAATGTTACCTTTTCCACGATACCTTTGCTGAGATCCCTGGTTAACCCTTGTATATTCCCTTGTCTACCATGACGTTTGTATTTTCTCTTGTCTTATAACTATTAATGTACTTGTCCTTCTTATTTTGTAAGTTCTTCAGAGGCAGGAGGCCGACTGTTATACCCTTGCAGTTTTTTCTGCACAATTCGTGTCCTATTAAGAATGTAGTGGGTCTGGCTAAATTGCGCTGCCTAAATTTAAAAATTCAGATTATTTTAAGGTAGGGCTAATGGTTCAAATCAGATGGAATATTTTAAATTTAGGTATAATAGTAACAGGAAAACAAAACTTTGCTTGACATGAAGGTAGATAATAAAGTTGAGTATCTTTTTCATCACTTACTTACTTTTAAAGATTTATTTATTTATTTTGGAGAGAGTGTGTGCATGTGATGGGGGAGGGGCAGAGGAGAAGGGAGAGAGTCTTAAGAAGAGTGCCCACCAGGCATGGAGCCTGGCACAGGGCTTGATCCCATGACCCTGAGAACATGACCTGAGCAGAAACCAAGAGCTGGATGCTCAACCAACTGCACCATCCAGAAGCCCCTTTTTCATTGTTTATTTAAAAAAATTTATTGAATGTCTACTTTGTATCATACTATTTTCCTAAGCACTACAATATGTCTCTACTGATGTCCAACATGATATTAATAATTAAAAAAATTAATAGAATACTAGAACAAATTGGAATTTATGTTCACTTACTCAAATGGTAATTCTATAATTAGAACAGTTTTTTGGGGGGGTTATTTTTCATAAAAGCCTGATTAATTCCAACAGTTACCAGGAAGTTGACAAAAATATAATAATTTTCTTACTATATATAGTGTGACACAATTGCACTGTAGCTGAAGATTTTCCAATGTTCCCAGAAATATATCACAATTTATAAGAGGACTATCTAGATTTAGTTTTGTTTTTGAGAATTAACAGAGACAGAGGAGACAGCTGCTAGATAAAAAGATGCTGCGGGGAATATACATAATGGCATTCTAATTTATTATCATTCTTACATTATAAATTGTGGATTCTTTTGTTTATCTACTTGATAAACAAAAACTGATTCTTGGGAGACTGAGGATCTTTTCCAGTGGATAAGAGGGAAAAAAAGTGATAAATTGAGGCTATCTCTTTAGAGAATTTCTATTCTGTTATGCCACCCTCCAAAAGTATTTCTTTTTTGGTGTTTTCATTCTGTAATGTTGCCTTTTTTTTTTTTTTTTTTTGGGCAGACTGGTATTGTGCTCTTCAAGAAAAGGGTAGACTGAACAATTGTGAGATAAGGGTCTTTATTTGGTCACAAAAATTTCAAAATTATGAATGCACATTAATTGAACATCTATAAAAGCACAAAATTATATCTTTCCAGTTCTTATGTCTAGGAACTTTGTGACAAGTGTGGGGAATATAGATAACTAGAGTAAGACAGAGATACAAGAAAAGCATAAATGTGCCGTTTTGAGTTTGCAAACTTCTTCTGAACTCTTGGGTCCAAATTGCTGTTGTAGGCTTGATCTGAGTCCTTCTGAATGCCGGACATATTTCAGTGCCACTTTTTAACCGATTAATATAAAAAGGGAAAGTTAATTTTATCATCTCCTGTAAGTATTTATCTCTAATTTCATACGTTAGTTTTTTTTTTTCTGATTACACAAAATGGCAATAACAAAAATTGAAGGGGATACAAAGCAGTTAATACTCCCTAAGACTCTTAATGTTTCCACCAGCACTCTGCAAATTTGGACAACATACACTGCTGTGCACTTGAAGAAAACTAGATCCCAAAGATGAAGTTGAATCTTCCACTCCCAAAACTCCAACGAAACAACAACAAAACAGAAAACCAGTTGAAGGTTCTTTAAACATTTTTCGTTTGAAAATAATAATAGGAATTTAGTATTTGCTTTCTTTTATTTCTTTTATCTCCCAGAGGGATGTTGCTGAGATATCTGTGTTGCTGTGATTCAGCTGAGTCTTTGGGAGTGAGGTAAATGGTTAACTCTGGCAGACAAAGAAATAGTTTATGCTAGCCTCAAACACTGGGTGCCACAAACATTTGGCTGGAAACCTTGCAACTTCCTTTTCCTTTTAGTTAAGTAACAGTACAAATGTCTGCTTGTTTCTGCTGGACTCTTTTCATGAATGTTCTTCTGTGTTTGTGTTATAAGTTTTGTGTTTGCTTAACTTGAAGAAATAATTCCCAAGTAAGGTTTTAATATGATTTTTTGATAAATAAAACAAAGCAGTAGTTTTGTTACTTCTTCAACAAAATTTGACAATCTGATTTTTTACATTGTTTGAATATCAAATTCCTATTATGAGATCTGACTTAGTTGTAGAAGAAGAGGGTGCTTTCATTTTTATTATACAGTGATAATTTTCTTCTTTAGGACATGGTAAATATTTTTTAAGTGTTTGTAAACTTTTTTAAAAATTTTAATTCCAGGTAGTTAGCATACAGTGTAATATTAGTTTAGGTGTACCATATAGTGATTTAACACTTCCATACAGCACTCAGTGCTCATCACAACAAATGCCCTCCTTCATCTGCACCACTTATTTCACCCATCCACCCCACCCTAGGACATGGTAAGTTAAAGTTGATTTTTTTCCCCCACAACTTCTTTTTTAACTTTTTAATTTTTTTTACTCCAGAAAAAAAAGTACCTACACTAAATTTATGATATAGCTCTCTGCATAGAGTATTGAAATGCTGTTATATATTAAGAATCTAAAGTTTTAAGTATCAAATCAGAGTAATTTGATTTCTTGGAGGTATTTGCATGTGAGATATCTCATTGCCACTCTTGGTGGTGGGAAGGTTCTGGAAGCCTACCCACAATATGGTATAATTTGACAATGAACCCAAATACCATGTGAGGAAGTTGACAAAATTGGAAGACAGAACAAAAAACAAAGCACAATAGTTTTTGGCTTTTGCATGAGAATTAGTCTTTAAAATTACTAACACTGGACCCCATCACTGACTAAATTCCAGTAGTTTTCCAACAAGGGTGTTATTTGGCTCTCAGATTTCTATCTTCAATTTCAATTTTATGTCATGGATTTTCTAGTTCTTCTTATCTCTTTCCTCAGAAAGCTAGTCTCCATTTCAAATGTGTTTAAATTCTTATGGAAGCTCAAATAATGAGCTCTAATACTGGAAGCTCTATTGCTTCCAAAGAAAAAGACAGAATGAATTTAATTATAAGAGCAAAATGTTGCCTTTACTACTCCCTAGAGGTCCCAGATTAAAAAGGAAAGTTCTTACAAATTCTGATTCATTTAAACTGCCTCATAGATTTTTTCTCAGTGGTTTGTTTTAATGTCCTGGAACATATTTAGGAACCAAAATAAAATAAAGTTAGAGGGAGAAGAAAAAAAGGAAGATTTCTAGAGCCTTTCCAAGGAGCAATGGAGAAATATTTAACTGCTGAATCAATTTTAAGGCATTTTGAAATCTTCATAATAGCTTGATGATAAGTGTTGAATCACTCACAGTGACTTCCATTTGCAGTAAATCTTACGAGATAAAGTGAGACGACTGTAAAATGTATTTTAAAGCCCGTTATGCAGGATAGAAGTGTGTCCATTTAGTGATACACAAGGTACAAAAGCCAACTTGAGAAAATATTGTGAATTCAGTTAAAATACTAATTTTGTTCCAGGCAGTGTGATCTGTGCTTCAGGGTACACAAGCTAATTTTTCTTGTCCTCAAAGACCTCACAGTGAACTGGCGATAATGGAAGTGGGGCCTGGGTCGGGGTTTGGGGGAAGTGAGCAGATGTCTGTTCATCAAAAGACAAGGTAAGGTAAGTACTCAACAATTAAAATAAACCCAGTGTAAGGGCGCCTGGGTGGCTCATTGGGTTAGGGCCTCTGCCTTCGGCTCAGGTCATGATCCCAGGGTTCTGGGATTGAGCGTCACATCGGGCTCTCTGCTCCGAGGAGCCTGCTTCCTCCTCTTTCTCCCTGCCTGCCTCTCTTGCCTACTTGTGGTCTCTGTCTGTCAAATAAATAAATAAAATCTCAAAAAAAAAAAACAACCCAGTGTGAGATAAGCAATGTCCATCAGTTGCTTTATTCATTCATTTATAAAACTGAGTACTTATGTACCATTAGACAGAGGGGGTATTACTTTATCAACCCTCCTCTGAAAGTTCTAGTGGAGGAAAAAAAAACCAAGGCTACATCCTGGTTGTAAAGCGTGATGAGGTAGAGATGAGGTACTCTAGAGGTACAGGTTTGTACATGTGTGAAGGGAAGGACTAGGAGTAACAGGAAATGAGGCTGGAATTCTTGGCAGGGGTCATCAGAACATGGACTATCTTGTGGGCAAAGGAAACTGGCTGTAGGTCCTGTGGTAGAATGATATTGTAACATGTGACCACATATGTTCCCCCCTGCACCCAAACCACTCCTTTTTTTAAAAAATTAACATATAATGTACTATTAGCCCCAGGGGTACAGGTCTGTTACACTTCACAGCATTCACCATAGCACACACCCTCCCTAATGTCCATAATCCCCTCCCCCCAAACCTCAGTTTGTTTTGTGAGATTAAGTCTCTTACATAAACCAATCCTTTTTATGCTGTGATCCTTCCCTCTGTGCTCCTAGATCCCAGGCCTTTGAGAATTCCTTTTCCCCCTGAAAATGGGACATGGATAGACATGAACACATGCATGTGATGATTATTGCTTTTCAGTGAGAAAAAGCACCTCTCATGGGTATAACATATAATTTGGGAGACTACTCAGCTGGATTAATGTGGCAAAGAGGTTTAAAAATCTCTCCCTGACACCAGAGCAGTGTTACTGGGGACCGTGGCCAGAGCGAGCACAGCCGCGGTGCCGCCGGGTCAAAGGAGTTGTGAGGGCTCAAGTCAGGAATCCTGCCAACAGGTGATGCTCCTTTAAATTCCTTAGAAGCTGCTATAAGTGGGTGATAATAAAGGAAACCTAATGTACCTGGGCATCCAGAATCTTTGTTTTGGTATCTTTTCAAGAATGACTTAAAGCTGTCTTTTGCAATCCTTCAAGCTACACTGAAACTTTGCCTAAGCAGTTAAGAAGTCCCAATGCACTGAAACACCTTCAGGTGAAATGTGCTTATTTGGAAACTGACATCTATGAAGAAATTACACTTGGAAATAAAGTATGCAGCGTTAAACCCGATCTTTCCTTGGCAAGGGAAAACATTTTCTGTGGTGATGTTGAACTTCCAGAAGCCGAGGTAGAATGGCACAGTGAAAATGATGCAGAGAGTAAATTGGCTGGAGTCCTCGCTATGGTCTGAGTGTTTATGTCCTTTCAACATTTATATGTTGCAATCTTAACCCCTAAATTGATGGTATTAGGAGCTGGGCCCTTTGATTAGGTCATGATGGGAGACCTCAAAATGGGATTAATGCTCTTATAAGAGAAACTCTGGAGAGCTAGCCCACTCATTCACCATGTGAGAACATAGTGAGCGGTCTGCAGTCTGCAATCTGGAAGAAGGCTCTCAGCAGAACCCACGTGTGTTGGAACCCTGATCTTGGACTTCGAAGCTTCCAGAACTATAAGAAATAAATGTTTGTTGCATATAATCTGTCCAGTCTATGGTCTTGTTATAGCAACCCAAAGAGACTAAAACAGTCAGGAAAAATAAATGAGTTAGACCAGAAGAAAAGGCAGCAACAGTCAGAAACCCAGATCCCAACTGAATTTCAAAGTGCTGGTTTTTCTGTTCTAGAAATTTTCTCCAATCTCTAGATAGGTAAGTGAATTAGTACAGAAATAGGATGAACCAATGTTGAACAAGCCTGCAGGATATTAAAGTGAAATTTTCAGATCCTGATGATCTATATCTTTTGTCTTAGATTTCTATGTTGAACCCAGTGACTACTTTACCAATAAAGTTCTGAAAAAAACCTTACAAGATAAAATCAGACCCGATAAGGCAGAAGTTTTTGGTTTGAAGGCTTTGAAATAGTTGCCTGTGATGGGTGTAACATTGATTGTAAAAAAACAAAAATTATTACACCTAAAACAATCAAGAAAAAACAGAAACGTGGTGTCTAGGCACTGTTAGAACAGTTACTGAACAAGTTTGGGGTGATTTTTTAAAAAATTTATTTATTTGTCAGAAGGAGAGGGAGAGAGAGTGAGCGAGCACAGGCAGATAGAGTGGCAGGCAGAGGCAGAGGGAGAAGCAGGCTCCCTGCCGAGCAAGGAGCCCGCTGTGGGACTCGATCCCAGGACGCTGGGATCATGACCTGAGCCGAAGGCAGCAGCTCAACCAACTGAGCCACCCAGGCATCCCTGATTTTTTTTTTTTTAATTAACTTCTTCAGCCTGCTGATGGCATCTGGAGATGAAGAGTCACTGGATGAAGGTTCAGAATTCACATCAGCGTTGGAATAAGAATTTCACTTCTGGGAAATATGGTTCCACACACTGTGTATCACTTTACTGGAGAAGCCATAGACATAGACTGATAATTTTGAGGAAGGTAAGAAAGGAGAAGCATAGGTAATAGGAAGTGAAAGGAGGACAAAGTTAGATAATGCTGAAGTTGACCCCAGTTGTAATTTTTTATCTGTGTATCTTTCATATATTTCTAGAAAAAAGCTACCCAACCCATTGAATGAATACAGCAGTAAGAAGCAAGAACTCTGCTGTGAGGCTTGAACATGCAATGGGTAAACCAGGACACCAGGCTCGGTAGGCAGGGGACTCGGTCATTGCCGCAGCAAACTCTTATTGATGGTACTTACAAATAACTTCTTTTCAAGTGAATGCTTTTCATTTTAACTTCTTTCTTTCTTTTAAAATTTTATTTGTCCCTCACATGTTATCAGAAATAAGAATAAAGCTCTTACAGCATGGGTACGCAGCATCTTGGCCATCTGCACTGAGGGAGGACCTAACAGAAGCCATATTGAGGTTGGGCATGGTGGGGAGGAGTGGCGGTTTGGGAGGTGGTAGTGTTGGAATGGTCCCTAGACAGATCGGGAAGATAATATGGTAGTGGGCTTCAGAGGCTCTTAGAATCTTTTGTCACATTCCAGCAAAAGAATTCAGTCTTCGTTTCTTTAGAATAATTTCACACATTTTGCTTCTAGGAACTAAAATCTGCTTGATGTAAAAGCAGCTTCAAATGTGTATTTACACTAACCATCTCAGAAAAGCCAAGTTGAATACATTCATGTTTTTCTTACATTTTTACATTGTACATTTTTAATTTTTCAAAGAATGGGTGGGTGGGGGAAAGTGGGCATGCTGGCTTTTGTGTGTTATTTAAATCTTGTTCGTAGGTACTTTCAGTTAGGCTATTGATTATCTCCAAGATTTCTGAAGCTACGTTTGTGACTCAAGGTCTGGTAACTTAGTCCAAAAGGAAATAATATCTATTAATCATTGCTAGTGGCCTGTGCAGAAAATCTGAATCTTCTTGTCAATAGCTATTAAAGGAGAAGAATTGTTTTCATTTTGCAGTTAAAAATTAAATGGGATCCAACCAAAAGAGACATGTTTTATTATTTTTCTGATTTCTCATGTTGAGAAGCCTAGAGTAGAAAGTATAAATTTCTAGTTTTGTACCATAAATTTAAGTTCTTGTTTTATCACTAATACTTCCATGTCTCAACTCCACTGTTTTATTTTGTTTTAAAAGCCCTGGATTTTGTACAGCCTGTTTCTCAATTGATGTGCAGGATGTTGAAATGTCTGACAACAGTCTTCAGGCAGGGCACTAGCAAAACATCAACATCATCACCAGGCAGATAGAGAATGCTCCAGCTTGCCTTATTATACACATTTGTAACGTAATGTGGGTTTTCAATGTGTGTGGAATACCTAGAATATTGTATTAAAGTTTAAAACACAAATGCAGCACAAACAAACAAAAATAAATTCAGGCAAAACAGGAGTGATGAAGCTTCTGTAGGCTAGAAAAGGGAGAAGAGTTGAAGAGGTTAAAGATGGAGTTGGATGGGTGTGAAGGCCTTTGAGAAGGAGGCTTGTGTCCTCAATAAAGAAGGGGGGATGGACTACCTCACCCCCGCATAGTACCAGCATCTGTTTTCTCTCTCATTTCTGTCTGGAACCACACAAGAAGTCCGCTTCACAGTGTTCTGGGGGCCCCATACCACCATGTCAGGAGGGTCATAAAAAAAGTGTTGACGGCAGAGGGCTTGATGGAACCCTGGTGGCACTGGGGTGGTGCTAATTTTTCCCCATATCTTTAAGGTGAATGCAGCTGTTAAGTGAGAGAGAATGAAAGAGAGAGAGAGAGAAAGAGAGAGAGAGAGAGAGAGAGATGGATTGAGGCTAGGTAGACCTGAGCAAGTCTTAAAATTCCCGATGAAGGACACTACAGAGGAAAGAGGTGTGGACCATAAGACCAAAGACCAGGTGGGAAATTGGCTGCCTCAGTAAACGCCAATGTGGATGGAGGACACATCTGAGCTTTGAGTGGGATTGAAATCTCACTAGATGGCAGCAGAGTGTAGGGCCCAGGATACGTAGGAGCGAATAGTCTACCTCCAATCTCCCACTTCCCACGCCTGCTGCTGCTTCTGCTGCTGCTCCTTCTTTTTCTTCTCATTCCTCTTCTTCCCCTTCTCCTCTCCTCCTCTTCCTCCTCCCCCTTCTACTTCCCCTTCTCCTCCTCCTCCTTCTTTTCACTTTCTTCTCTTACTAGAAAACAAACCGAGGGCACATCACAGGGCAAAAATATAGAACGCTTCACGAATTTGCATGTCATCCTTGTGCAGGAGCCATGCTAATCTCTATATGGTTCCAGTTTTAGTATATATGCTGCCGAAGAGAGCACTCCCATCCCTGCTTCTTATGATGACCCTTCTTTGGGAACTTATGTGCCATTTTTTTGGGAAAAACAGAAAACGACAAATACTAAGTTGGCTGAGTTTAACCTGGAATGATTACATTTACTCTTAAAAGTAGTAGAATTTTGTTTTCTGCTTTCAAATAGGATACACGGTATCACAAACTCCCAGAGTACTGTAAGGCCTAATCTCTTGATAAACTCCTTTTTCTGTATCACATATGGCAGTTCTTTTTCTCTGACTGAGCCCTATTATAGAAGCTGATGTTGGATGTGGTTCCAGAAGAACAGAACCTTAAGGATTGGTATCCTGAATTAGCTTCAGATTTCCTGGAATTGGTTCTTGGATATGACTAGATTTAAAGGCAGTAATAATGCTGTTTCCATTGGTAAAAAGAGCACTTGCTTTGCATAGCATACAGTGGCAAAATAGTTACTTAAATTGCCACCAGTAGATACGTAATCTAATCCCTAGGTAAGGCAAATGTTTCTTTCAGTGTAGTCAGTCATACAGTTTCAGATCCTGACCCAGGCTTGGGGTGGTTAACCTAAAACTCTGAGTTTCGAATTTTCTTTCCCCTAGTTCTTCAGGTCACTTACAAGCAAACAAATCCCTCTGTTATAGTCCTTATATTAGGAGGAGCAACCACCTTGGTTTGTCCAGGATGGAGGAGAGTCCTAGAATTCCCAAACCAAGTAAGTCTCAGGCAAACCAGGAAGAGTTTATATTCACGAAAGTGTTCTATGACAGCATTTACTTGATTGCAGAGCCTAGTCCCCGTAAGGACTTGGAAGATGCAGGAATGATGATTTCTACCACAGCTCCATTCAATTCACCTTTTCCTTCTGTTTAGAAGAGAGGCAGATCTTGGAGGATGAACGTGAATTATTGTAAACTTAATCTGGTAGTGAGTCCAGCAGCTGCTTTTCCAGATGAGATTCTGTTGCTGGGGAAAATCAACACACCTTCTGGTACTTGGTAATTATTGACCTATTGAGTGCTTTTTTCCCCTCCTTACTAATGAATAAAATGGTTAACAGAAAACAGTTCTTTTTGACTCAGTCCCTTCAATCCTACCTCAACTACCTATATCAATTTCTCTAGCATTTTACCATTATTAGGGTGGATTAGTCAAGGTTCTTCACAGAAACAGAACCAATAGGGTTTATACAATACAAGAGGTTTATTTTGAGGAATTAGCTCATGATTATGGAGGCTAAGTCCCAAGATCTGCCACTTGCCAGCTGGAGACTTGGGAGGGCTGGTGGTATAATTCCAGTCCAAGTCTGAAGACCTGAGAACCAGGGGAGCACATGGTGTAAGTTCCATTCCAAGGCCAGAAGAAGATTGATGTCTCAGCTCAGCAGGCAGGCAGGCAGGAAACAAGAAGGAACAATCTCCTCCCCTTGCTTTTTTGTTCTATTTGGTTCTTTTTGAAGGCTGTCAGTGGATTGGATGAAGCCCACACACATTGGGGAAGGCAATTGACTTTACAGATTCCACCAGATCAAATGCTGACCTATCTAGAATCATGCTCACAGACACACCCCCAAATAAGGCTTAATCTGGGCATTCCTTGGCTCAGCCAAGCTGACATATAAATTTAACCATCACTCAGGGATTAGAAAATTGTTTCTTTAAAGGACCAGGTAGTAAATATTTGAGGCTTTGTGGGCCACATATGGTCTGTACTCCTCTTCCTTTTCTATGCAACTATTTAAAAAATGTGAAAGTCATTCTTTGTTCCCAGGCTTTATAAAAACAGATTATAAAGCTATATTTGTCCCATAGATAATAGTTTGTTACCTCTTCTAACTTATAGATAAGTGACCTAATTAATATAACCACAAATTTCCAGATAACTGAAATCTCAGAAAGGTTTAATAAATTGCCTAAGGTTACACAGAGAATAAATGTATTATCTTGGGTTTTAAAAAGTTCTTATAAAATTCAAAAACTTCTTTTTTAAAAAGATTTTATGTATTTTTTTATTTTAGAGAGAAATGGCAAGAAAGAGAAAGAGAGCATGTGTGTGTGGGGGGCTGGGGCAGAGGGATAGAGAGATGGAGAGAAGCAGACTCCATACTGAGTGTGGATCCTGACATGGGGATTGATCTTAGGTCCCTAACATCATGACCTGAGCTGAAACCAAGAGGCAGATACTTAACTGACTGAGCCACCCAGTCGCCCCAAGATTCAAAGACTTTTAATCTTTTCATTGCACTGATCTCTTCTCAGATTTGATCTTTTATGCTGTTCTAATATTACCAAAGAGGAGTGATCCTAAGTAATAATAGAACTTGTTGACAAATTATTGTTAGAAAGACTATCTAGCCATTGATCTCACTAAAACAGAAATCAATGTATTTGACCAACATTTTTCACTATTATCCTAATTAATTTAACAAATATTTATTGAAGATTTACCATTTGAAAGCACTCTGCTAGGATCTGGAGTCACAGGCACGAAGTTTCTTGCCCCTCCACCTTTTTCCTTAAAAGATTCTTCCCTTGATTAAATTCTTATCGGGTTGTTTTGAGATCTTTTTCAAGTAGGCCTTGACTTTTTAATTTGTGTTGATCTCTGCATTGTCCAGTATTAGCAAGAACACTCTGAATCAGTTTAACCAGAATCTCCTATTCTTGATATCAGATTACCATCAATACCTGATTGGGTCTCTCATCCCTCCTTAATCCCTCAGGTAATGTCTGATCACCATGATGTACATTCAGCAAGAATCTCATTAGGTCAGTTTAACCAAAATCGCCCTTATGTCTGATTTTCCATTTTACTGACTCCCTTCCACGCTCCATCCCACTCCTTTGCTGTAAATCCCTATTTTTCTTGTTGTACTTAGAGTTGAGTCCAATCACTCTTCCCCACTACAAAACCCCATTGCTGTGGTTCCTAGCACTATCACGATAGTTCTTTTTAATAAATTCTACCTTGCTGTTCTTTAAAAACGTTCGCTGTTCTTATAGAGACTACTATCCAGCAAACAAACTTTAAACAAACAGTTGAACAATAAAAGGAATGGCAGTCATGATATTGCTCCAAAGAAGTCAGGTTGCTGTCAAGTTACTAGTAAGTTACTTATATCCAATAGGTCAACACTTAGTCAGAGGTGCAGTACATGGAAGTGACAAGGGAGCTTGGTTAAGGGAGCCAGAGTTCGGCTGTGGGCTTTGTGGAAGGTTACCTTACTACTATCTATTCTGTTCAGAAGTTCTCAGCTGTTTGGTTGTTTTATTTTAAGATTTTATTTATTTATTTGACAGAGAGAGAGAGACACACAGCGAGAGGGAACACAAGCAGAGGGAGTGGGAAAGGGAGAAGGAGTCTTCCTGCTGAGCAGGGAGCCAGATGTGGGGCTTGATCCCTGGACCCTGGGATCATGACCTGAGCCAAAGGCAGACACTTAACCGACTGAGCCACCCAGGCGCCCTACATCTGTCTTTTTAAAGAGCCATGCCTTTAAATTATCTGTAGTGATGCCATCTGTTTACTAATGGGAACTGTCTCTGTCTAGACTGATTTCATCTATTTGATATGCTAATAAATTCTGGGGAAGGAATAGTATTTTATTGAATTACTTACATTTACATAGCTGGAACTGCTGTCATCTTTCATCTATGAAAACCTTAATTCCCTTGTTCAAATTGCTCAAAATAGGTTGTCACTGAGTGCTGTAATAGGTAACCAAATGAGTTTTGCAGTCATAGAATATCCTGGTACTCTTATTTAACACAATCATTTTGAACTTTAAACCAGATGGGCTCCTTATTTTCTCTCTTTAAAGTGCCTCATAGTTAAGGAAAAATTAGTATTAATCTAGAATTAGAATATTTTATTCTTTCTCAACTCAACACTTGTACTCTCCCTCTTTTATTAGAATTAACTCTGATTTCATGGTTTTTATAGATTTTCAATCTCATGAATTCATTATACTGTCATTTTATTTTCAAGAACAAGCTATGTACTTTAGATTACATTAGTAGGAAATTTTCATTGCTAGTCATTGTTAAAAGGAAATGGAAAATATTAGTTTAGTTTAGTTTAGTAGGCATTTATTAAGCATCTATATGCTTGTTGTTGAGAGGGGAAACAAGATAAAAAATAACTTCGCTTACTTCACTCAAACTGACACGAGTAATCAATTGTTAAATTAATGGTGCAAACTTTAAGTGCTATTTTGGATATTTCAGCTTTTCTCTTGTCTACCAGGAGAAGTATCACCATAAAAAGATTAGAGTTTGGTTCATTCACACAAGAGATTGGTGAGCCTTTTCCATATATGACGGAATAGAACCGCAAACAACACAGAGATTGTCTCCGCCTGCAAGTGCTGGGAGAAACTTAGCAAAGCGCTTTTCTTTTTTTCTTTTTAAAGATTTTATTTATTTATTTGAGAAAGAGTGAGAGAGAGCACAAGAGAGGAGAAGGTCAGAGGGAGAAGCAGACTCCCTGCAGAGCAGGGAGCCCAATGTGGGACTCGATTCCGGGACTCCGAGATCATGACTTGAGCCAAAGACAGTGGCTTAACCAACTGAGCCACCCAGGCCCCCTTAGCAAAGGGTTTTAGAGGGAACAGAGTCTTCTACTAAAAGGCAATTTCTGAGATTTCAAAAAGTGCTGACTAATATGGTACTCTTTTCCTCTAGGCTCAAAAGAACCCTAAAGGGAGGAATGTTCCATCTTGTCTGCATTACTCAGTAACAGAAATATGGTTGATTGATTTCTAGGCCTCAGTAGACATTTGACTCCATGTTTATCCAATGCTGCCATTCATAGTCTCATCCTTCACTTGAAAGCAAAGCAGACTTGGTTTGTTAACTCCATGTATAAACGAGACTGTTGTTAAAGCACAGTAAAACTTATGCTGTTCTTCAGGGCACACATTTTTTTCCTCTTAAGTTAAAAAGAAATGCTGGTGTAACTGGGGAAAACTTATATTAAATCAATAGTTAAACTAATGCTGTAATATTTAGAATCTTCAAGGAAAATGATTCAAACTGGTAAAACTGGTGAAATCTGCTTGCATGTGATAGCTTTCTTGAATATTATATATAAAAATATACATTAAAAATAAATGCATTCTTAGAGAATCTTTCTATATATCAGGTATTACAGTTCTCATTTTGGGCGAGGTAATTTTGCTAAATGCTTTACATATATTGCCTAAACATTAATTTAAGCATTACAACAACCCTTAAGTTAGGGATTATCATTAGTGAGATTTTGAAGATAAGAAAATTGACACTTTTTAAAATTTAAATTCAATTAATTAATATTATTAGCTTCAGAGTTAGAGTTCAGTGATTCATTAGTCTTATATAATATCCAGTGCTCATTACATCATGTGCCTACCTTAATGTCCATCACTCAGTTACTCCATCTCCTACCTCTCCCCTCCAGCAACCCTTAGTTTGTTTCCTATGATTGAGAGTGTCTTACATTTGTCTCCCTCTTTGATTTTGTCTTGTTTTATTTTTCCCTCCCTTCCCTTATGCTCCTGCTTTGTTTCTTAAATTTCACATATGAGTAAAATGATATGAAAATTGTCTTTCTCTGATTGATTTATTTCTCTTAGCATAATATCTCCTAGTTCCATTCATATCATTGCATATGGCAAGATTTCACCTTTTTGATGGCTGAGTAATATTCCATTGTATATGTGTGTGTGTGTGTGTGTGTGTGTCTGTAAGTAGACATCTGGGCTCTTTTCATAGTTTGGGTATTGTGGACATTGCTGCTGTAAACATTGGGGTATAGGCCCCATCAGATCACTACAGTTGTATCTTTGGAGTAAATACCTATTAGTGCAATTGCTGTGTCATGTAAGAAAATTGATACTTAAAGAAGTAAAATAATCTATTACATTTCATAGAACTATGAAGTGCCAAGTCATAGCTTTTAAACCAGATCTGCCTGATTCCAAAGTCTATTTTTTTAACCATCCTGTTATATTGTTTAAGTTTTTATTTATCCAATTTGTAGTTCTCTTTTCTTTCTTCCAAACATTTTTGCTCCTATTTCATATACAGCCTTTCACACTTTTGCAGATCAAAATTTAAGACTTAGTACTTATTCTGTAGAACATTTATTGATTAGCATTTATTCGTGCTGACCACTTTAGCTGGCCCTGTTTTTATCAAAGTGCATTGATTACTACCACTACTTGAAAAGTGATTAAAATCAGTCTGCAGTGTATACAAAGAGACCTTGTAAAATTTTAACAAAGCATCAATTAAAAAAAAAGATTTTATTTATTTATTTGACAGACAGAGATCACAAGTAGGCAGAGAGGCAGGCAGAGAGAGAGGAGGAAGCAGGCTCCCTGCTGAGCAGAGAGCCCAATGCGGGACTCGATCCCAGGACCCTGAGATCATGATCTGAGCCCAAGGCAGAGGCTTAAGCCGCTGAGCCACCCAGGCGCCCCTAATAAAGCATCTATTACACCTTTATGACATCAGGACATATCACGTGTGATTTCTATTTTTTCTTCTCCTTTAAATCTGGTCTACCAGTTTTACTTCCTTTCTGCTCCATATCTAAACATCTAATCCTCCTGTACTTCTTTCCAAATACAAGGCTTTTTGGAAACTTTCTGGGGTTTTCCCTGGAGCAAAAGTATCCAACTGATGGTCCATAATCCAAATCTGATTTATAGAACCGGTATGTCTACCGGTTCTGTACATTGTTTTTATGTTTTTTTAAACAACAGTTAAGACTCAGGAAATTTGATATAAAGTGTCTGGGTCCGGGGCACCTGGGTGGCTCAGTGGGTTAAAGCCTCTGCCTTGGGCTCAGATCATGATCCCAGGGTCCTGGGATGGAGCCCCGCATCGGGCTCTCTGCTCGGTAGGGAGCTGGCTTTCCCCTCTCTCTCCCTGCCTGCCTCCCTGCCTACTTGTGATCTCTGTCTGTCAAATAAATAAATCAAATCTTTAAAAAAAAAAAGTGTCTGGGTACTACACATAATCTGGCAACACTGGATCTGAACTCCTGTATGGTAATAAATGCTTAGCTCTTGGTAATAGGCCCTCATTTACATAGAGTGGGTTCTCTCGTATCTGCGGGACACAAGCACTCACAATTGGCTTTCCAAACCTAGGCCAAATGCCAGTTGCCATTTATCATTGTGCCTGAACTGTAGTTTTCTCACAGTAGAGAACTATTTCTCTGTACTACGTCTTAGAAGTGGGAGAATGAAAAATAGACCTAAAGGTCAATGTACTTCAAGAAAAGTGGAAGAAAGCACATTTTTCTCTAGATGTGAAGAACATGAAGCAATTTTTAACATAAAATCAAAATACATGTCTTATACCAATATTTTTCACTGACTTGTGTTACCACTTTGGTGACAGAGTTTATGACTTCGGCTTTAGAGTAGTCACAGACACTGAAGAATTACCAAAAAGAAACAGGGACTGGAGTTAACAAAATTCTCTTTGGTTCAATCTAATTCCTTTGGAGTCACCCACATTTCTTTGAAATTTTTAACATAAAAGTCATGAATTTAATCAAATCACTGAACAAATTCATTTGTGAAGAATTTTGTGTAAGATTAGACCTTCCATTGTTACTTTATCTTCAAAAAGTTTATATAATTTTTCTTTCAAGTTTAATAAAATGAATTTTACCTGTATTATATTAGTATTCCATTATTAATCAGTTACCTAATAAATATCTCTTCCTCCCTTTTTCTTAACAGAAGCTGTAGTCTTTTGAAGCATCAATGGACCTGAAAAATACTCATCTTCAGGACTTCTTTGCAGCTCAGAGTAGCTATATAATCCAGGCATGAGAGATATGTGAAATTCAACTGGACAGGGCTTCTGAGAAAACCTTTTTTCGGTTAATATTAGTACAACCTCAGTTGACACACTCCCTTTTTTGCTACTTTACCCTAAATTTCCTTCTCCTTCCTGCCTAAAATACATATGCAGTTCCTGAAGTTGGCACAGCCTTTTTGTGACGCCAAGGGCAAAAGCCAAATGCTCACATTGAGTAGAAAAAAGTTAGATTGAACTTGGCTCCTTTGTGCTTTTATGAAATTACCATGGCAGACTTGCACTATTTAGTTTCATACTTCTAGTTACTGAGAAAAATATTCTTCTATTTGGTTAACTTTCTGTAATGACATTTCTGATGTATGCATTCAAATACAACTTACAACTAAGACAACATCTAAAACCTGGAGGCAGCCTGCTATAAATAACAGATCCTAAAATACAGTGGGGATGGAAGTTTGGGGAAAAAATTCTGAAAGAGACAACCTAAGTCTAGATCTGACTTATCTGCAAACTAGTGTGAAAATAGAAAGTTCTATATCCTAAGAACCCTCTTAGTCTGAGGCAAGCCAGATGGTTGGCCACCTTACTGAAAGCAAAGGAAGAAGGAAATACATCTTTATTTTTTAGTTTTTTTTAAAGACTTATTTATTTATTTTGAGGAGGGCGAGGAGCAGAGGTAGAGAATCTTTCATGATTCCCCACTGAGCAAGGAGCCTGACATGGGGCTTGATCCCACAACCCAAAAGATCATGAGCTGAGCTGAAACCTAGAGTTGTATGTTTAACCAACTAAGCTACTCAGTCACCCCAGGAATTATATCTTTAATAGGGGAGACACTTATCTCAGCCTGCAATCTATATGACTGATAGGATAAAAATGCCAACAACTTCTGTGTTTGTCACCACAGCCAATGCAAGCATCATATGGAGGCCACAGTTCTCTTCTAAGAAGTTCAGCTCTCTCCTGAGACATCCTATGGAACTGTCTACACAAGGTCTTTGAAATAGGATTGTTTTATAAGGAATTGAAGAGAAATGATGCTTATTTTTTGAGGGAATTCTGTTGCCAAAGATATACAAACTTAACAAACAATACACTATGATTACACAACCTCTAAAGTTACGTAATGCTCCAAACATACATAAAATATGAGGGGGCTGTGAAACCATGTAGCTTCAGGAAAGACATTCTCTATAATGTCTACCTCACTTACAGAACTGGAGAGTGATAGATGAAGATAATCACCCCCCAGGAAAAGAACTAAGATATGCGGATGGCCACGGAGGGGGGGAAAATCTAGAACTGTACTGTCTATGAAGTGACTCGTCATTAGCTACCCTGAGATTGTTATAAATGTAAAGCACACACTAGGATCCAAAGACTTAGTATGTAAAAAAGAATATAAAGTACCTAATTAATGTTTTTTCATGTTGATTATAAGTTGAAGTAAGATTTTGGATATATTGGGTTATGAAACTAATTTTTCCTGCTTTTCTGAGTGATTTCAGAAAGAGGGTGGAATCGGTAGTTCCAGAGTATCTTTAGGAGAAGTCCAGAACCTAATTAAGAAGTTGCAGCACCTCAGACAAACATAAAACTGAAAACAGCTGCTCTGAAATGGGTAAGAAGAGTGATTTCATTTTATTATGTCAGTCCCAACCCCTGCAAACTGGCAGCTCGGCGCCAAAAGAGGTCAGCTCAGCCTGTGACTTCTAAAGTTGTATGTTGAGGGGGAAGAGAGTGGAGCATGCACCTGGCCTCCCTCTCTTTTGCTGTGATCTCCAAAGGACCGGTTTCTGTCTTGCCTCTCACTGAGTGCTGAAAGAATTGTCATTGTCTGAATGCCTTGAACAAGTAGGAAAAAGGAAAAAGGGAGAAAGCTCCCTGAAGCCAACATAGATCTGCAAGATTGGGAAAAGGCTCAAACTGAGTCCTTTCCCCCAGCAGAGAGGGAAGGAAGCAGAGTAAGTCTTGAACATCTCCAGTGTTTTAGTGCACTCCCTGCAGGCCAATTTCCGTTTGTGGTTCACCGTAAATGCCCAAGGAACCAGCACAATCAGACACCAGAGGGAGCAAGAGGTTATGGGTTCCAGAAAACAAGGGGAAAAAAAAAAAAAAAAAAGAAAGAAAGAAAGAAAGAAAGAAAAGGAAAGAAAAAAGACTGAATGCTAAATGCCTGAGCTAGTTTGATGAAGGTCTTTCCTAGTCAAAGCCAGTCCATAAAGTCTGATAGAAGTGATGGTTTCTTCAAAAGTGCAGACATCAACCTACAGCTACTGGAACATAAAGAATTAGGAAACATGACCCACCCAAAGGAATAAAATAAATCTCTAGAAATTGACCCTAAAGAAATGGAGATATATGAACTGTCTGATAAAGAATTAAAAATAAATCATCTTAAAGAAGCTGTCTTAGTTCCTTTGGGCTGTTATAATAAAATGCCACAGACTGGGTAGCTTGTCACTGAAATTTGTTTCTTACAGTTTTGGAGACTGGAGGTCCAGGATCAGGGTGCCAGCATGTTTAGGGGAAGGTTCTCCTCTGGGTTGCAGATTTCTCTTTGTATCCTCACATGGGGAAGGGGCTAGGGAGCTCTGTGGGGTCTCTTCTATAGGAACGCTAATCTCGTTCATGAAAGCTACACTCCTCAAGATCTAATCACTTCCCAAAGGCCCCACCTACTAATACCATTACCTTTGGAAGTCAGGATTTCAACATACAAAAGAATTTGGGATAGGGGTGGGACACAAACACACCTCAAAGAACTGAGAGTGGCTGATGGGTTAAAACACACACACACACACACAAAATCTAATTATATGCTATCTATAAGGGACCCACTTTAGATTTAAGGACACATATAGGCTAAAAGTGAAAAACTGGAAAAGGATATGCCATGCAAATGTAACCAAAGGAAAGCAGTTGTTATACTTTACATTAGACAAAATAGTCTTTTAGTTAAAAACTGTCACAAGAAAGTCACTACATAATGATAAAATGGTCAATTCATCAGGAAGATACCACAATTATAAACATATATGGACTCAAAACCAGATTATCTAAATTTATGAAACAAACAATGACAGATCTGTAAGGAGAAAAATAACAATTCAGTAATAGTAGGAGACTTCGCTATCCTATTTTCAGTTGTGGGTAGAACACTGAAACAGAAAGTCAACAAGCTGACAGTGGACTTTGACAACACTCTAGTCCAAATGAACCTAACAGACATTTACAAAACATTGCAACAATAACAGAATACACATTCTTTTCAAGCACACACAGAGTATACTTCAGAATAAATCACAAGTTAGGTCACAAAACACATTTAGGAAGATTGAAATAATACCAAGCATCCTTTCTGATTACAATGGAATGAAACTAGAAATTAATAAAGAAGGGAAACTGGAAAATTCACAAATATGTGGGAATTAAACAACACAATCTTGACAATCCATTTGAACAAAGAAGAAAACGAAGGGAAAGCTAGGTATTACAAAGTATCTCAAGATAACTGAAAATGGGGAGCCAGGTGGTGGGTATTGTGGAGGGCATGCATTGCATGGAGCACTGGGTGTGGTGTAAAACTATGAACTCTGTAACGCTGAAAAGAAATAAAAAAAAAAAAAAATAAAGACAAGCTTGTAAGAATGCAAAAAAAAAAAAAGAAAAAAGAAAAAAAAAAAAAGATAACTGAAAATGGCGCCGCCTGGGTGGCTGAATGGGTTAAGCCTCTGCCTTCAGCTCAGGTAGGATCGAGCCCCATATTGGGCTCCCTGCTTGGGGCGAAGCCTGCTTCTCTCTCTCCCACTCCCCCTGCTTGTATTCCCTCTCTTGGCTGTGTCTCTCTCTGTCAAATAAATAAATAAAATCTTAAAAAAAAAAAGATAACTGAAAATGAAAATATAACATACCAAAACTTTTGGGATGTAGCAAAAAGAGTACTAATAGGGACATTTAGAGTGGTAAATGCCAAATTAATAAGAAGAAAGATTTCAAATAACAATATAAATTCTTATCTCAAGGAACTAGAAAAAGAAGAAAAAATTAAGCCCAGAGTTATCAGCACGAAGAAAATAATGAATATTAGAGTAGAAATAAATGAAATAGAGAATAGAAACCTAGAACAAAATTGATGAAATTAAGGAGTGGGTTTTTGGAAAAGGTAAACAAATTGATAAACCCTTAGCTATACTAATTAGGAAAAAAAGAGAAGACTTGGAGTCAGAAATGAAAGAGGAGACATTACAATTGATTTTAAAAAGGATCATAAGAGTAAATTATGCACAATTACATACCAACAAATTGGGTAACCTAGAAGAAATGAATAAATTTCTAGAAAGATACAACCTATCACGATTGAATTGTGAGGAAATAGAAACCCTGAGCAGACTGATAACAAATAAGAAGATTGAATCAGTAATCAAAAACATTCTAAAAAGAAAACCCCAGAACCAGATTTACACCAAAAACTTAAAGAAATAGCACCAATTCTTCTTAAGCTCTTCTAAAAAGTTGAAGAAGAAAGTACAGTTTCAAACTTGTTTCAAGAGCCCAGTGTTACCGTAATACCAAACCTAGATAAAGACACCACAGGAGAAGAAAATTTTAGGCCAATATTCCAAAATTGCAAAATTTCTCAACAAAACACTAGAGAACCAAATTCAATAACACATTAAGATGATCATACATGATGATCAAATGGTATTTATCCCTGTGATGAAAGGATATTTCAAAATGGGAAAATAAATTAATTTCATATACCTTATTAACAGAATGAAAGATAAAAGTCTCACAGTTATCTCAATAGATGCAGAAAAATCATTTGACAAAATTCAACACCCTTCATGATAAAAACTCTCCACTGTCTAGTTATAAAAGGAATTTACCTCAATGTTATAAAAATCAAGTGTGGAAAGCCCACAGCTAACATCATACTCAAAAGGAAAGAACTGAATGCTTTTCGTCTAAAATCAGAAAGAAGACCTTTTTCACCAGCTCTCTTCAATATAGTACTGGAAGTCCTAACCAGAGCATGAAGCAAGAAAAAGATACAAAAGTCATCCAAATCAGAAAGAAAAAAGTAAGATTCTCTTTGTTTGCAGATAACATAATCTTATATGTAGAAAACACTAAAGATTACACAATAAATGTTGTGTGACAAATTCAGTACAGTTGTAGGCTACAAAATCAACACATAAAATTTTTCATTTCTATACATCAGCAATAAACTATCAAAAAAGGAAATTAAGAAAATAATCCTTTATATAACTTCAAAAAGAACAAAAGAACAAAATACTTAGAAATAAACTTAACCATAGAAGCGGAAGACTTGTACACTGAAAACTATAAAACATTGCTAAGTGAAATTAAAGACACAAATAAATGGAAAGGCATCTTGTGTTCACAAACCGCAAGACTTAATATTTTTGAAATGTCCATACTACCCAAAGTGATCCACAGATTCAATGTGATCCCTATCAAAATACCAATGGCGTTTTTAACAGAACTAGCAAAAGAAATCCTAAAATTCATATGGAATCACAAATGACCTCAAAGAGCCTAAGTAATCTTAAGAAGATCAAAGCTGGAAACATCACACTTCCTCATTTCAAAATATATTACCAAGCCACAGTTCCTAAAACAGTATGGTACTGGCAAAAGATAGACATTTAGACCACCGGAACATTTTAGAGAGCTCAGAAAAAAATTCATACATATATGGTCAACCAACCTTTGACAAGGGAGTCAAGGATATACAATGGGAAAAGAATAGTATCTTCAACAAATGGTGTTGAGAAAATTGGATATCCACATATAAAGTAATGACATTGGATTCTTACCTTACATCATACATAAAAGTCAACTCAGAATGAATTAAAGATTGAAATGTAAGACCAGAAACAATTAAGCACTCAGAAGAATACTTATGAGACAAGCTTCTTGACATTGTCTTGGCAAGGATTTCTTGGACATGACATCAAAAGCACAAGTAACAAAAACAAAAAGTGAAACTGCATCAAATTACAATTCTTCTGTACAGCAATCAACAAAGAATCAACAAAGTGATAGCAAGACCTATGGATTGGGAGAAAATGTTTGCAAACCATATATCTTATGATAAGGGGTTATTATCAAATATATACAAGGAACTCCTGCAACTCAACAGCTGAAAAACAAAACAAAACAAAACAAATCCTGCAAATAACCTGATTTAAAAATGGGCAAAGGAATTGAATAAACATTTTCCCAAAGAAGACATCCAGATGGCCAGCATGGTACATGAAGAGATGCTCAGCATCACGAATCATTAGGGAAATGCAAAACAAAACCACAATGAAATATCTCTTCACACCAGTTACAAGGGCTGTGATACTAAAGAAAAGATAAGTATTAACAAGGATGTGAAGAAATTGGAACACTTGTGCACTGTTGGTAGGAGTGCACACAGGTGCAGCCACCATGGAAAACTGTGTGGTGGCTCCTCTAAGAATAAAATGACCATATAATTCAACCATCCATCTTCTGGGTGTTCAGAAGAATTGACCCACCTATGTTGTCTATATAAAAAACTCACTTTAAATATTAAGACACAGAAAGATTAAAGGTTAAAGGCAAAAGGGTCAAAAGCAAACTAAAAATATTAAACGTAAAGATTAAAGGTAAAAACATACTATGCTAATATGAATCAAAATTGTTGTCTGGGGGGAAAAAAGTGTTGTCTGGGAGGAGAGCAGCAATCTTGTGGACATAGAGGTGAAGCCACTTGCTAAAGTGGGTAGACCAGCGTTGAGCAAGGAGTGGGGTCTTGCATGGCTTCCTTAAGCATTGTACCAGCCCTGGACTTTGTGCCTCTTCCGGTAGGTGATAAAAATGAACGCCTATGTGGGCAGACCATGATAAGTGTAACATATGACTGCAAATAATCTAACTGATACTGAAGGAAACTAACCTACATAGATGATTCTCTTTAAGGAGCATCATTTATTTTATTTAATCCTTATAGCAGCATTTCAGAGATAAAGAAACTGAGATGCAGGGTGTAGGTAACTAGACTAGGCTTACACAGGTTACACTAGGTTACACAGCTGGTATATAGACATGCTTAGATATGAATCCTGATCTTTAATGTCCCATCATATCATCATCCTTACCATCTCCATCATTATAGGGTTAGCATCATTTGTTTGTATCATTAACATGTTTGTACTAGGAGTGTTTTACCAAGATGAGAATAATTCTTTATATAATGTGCATAATTACAAAATTTTCACTGACAAATAATTGTTCATATTTATAATTTATATTTTCTATATTTACATATTTATACATCAATATATTTATATTATATAAAATATATTCACATATAATATATGGATATAAAAATATATATTTATGTTATATTTTTATATGTTTTATATTTTAAATGTGTTAGAGAGCAAATAAGCCCTTTTACCTGAAAGCTGAAGTCAGAATAAGGTTAGGTGTATTGATTTGACCTTCATGCATCGTTTTTGTGTGTGTGTGTGTGTGTGTGTGTGTGAGCTATTTCCCCCGCCCCCGCCCCCTGCCCCGAGAAAAAGAAATCTCTGGCTTTTTAAAAACTTGTATTATTTCTTTGCTCTGTAAAACTGGTTACCAAGATATGATGCTAAGCACAAGAAATGTACAACTGGGAAAGAATTGGAGAGATTAGATTAGAAGGGAGGGATGTGCATTTACTCAAGGAGAAACATGTCTTGACGGCTAATAAAGAAAAAAGATATTGCAGGCTGTATTTATGTACACTTTGTCAGGGATGGATGAAGCCAGATGATTTTGTGCTATCAAGATATCTTGTACAAGTTTTTGGAAGGTATTAAACTCAGAATTATGATGTGGTTTTTTTTCTTTTCTTTTTGCCAATCACCTTTGTCTTAAACTTTTAAAGTCATATCTGATTTGAGGGAAATATCATCCAACTATTTCTGGTTTATTTCCACTTTGCTCATCAACTTAACTATTTTTATTTGCAACATAATCCCTGAAATACGGGGCTTCAGCAACAGCTAAATTCAGTTTTATTTTACCTCTCATAATGAAAAACATTGCAAATCAGAGTCCAAAAGCCCTAAACACAAGGTTGTAATTGGTGTCTACAGGTATCTCTTCAAGTTAGCTACTATACAAAATTAGTATAAACTGAGGCCATTCTTCTAGTAAATTCTTTTTGGAAGAGTGCAGTATTTTCTCAGTAGAATCAAGGAATTTAATTTTTATTAAACTCTGGAAGATTTTTCAGAGTTACTTCAATTATTGAGTCCCAACAAGGGGCTGGGCTCTTTTGGGAATAAGAAAATTATGTTAGTCCCATTCCTGACCCTCAAATAACATCATGATCCATTGGATCGGTCAGACATAAGTGACAGATTGGAGGATGCAAAAGGTGTTATTGGTCTGGCAATGAGAGCTATAGACATTTTTGGGGTTTATCAGTGGGAAGATATCAATTAGGGCTACAAGAGGTATGGGTCTGTAGGGGGCTAGTAGATAATTTAAAAATTTATATATGAATGAAAATAAGGCCAGAGTTGGGGGGCAACAAGTGTAAAGAGCATTTCATAGGCCATCACAACATCAGTATGATACAAGAATGCCTTATATATTGGGGAAGAGGTTTATATACAAGGCAGGTTTGTGGAAGATTTGTGTCGGGGAAGTAAAATTTTATTCTCTCTCTATTTTTGTCTCTCAAATATAGCCTTTACCTGGGAATTGGTGACTGCTTTATAACAAATTCTCTTTTAAATCATATAATTTTTTCTCTCTTGTTTTGGTTACCTTGAGTTCCCTTTTGGACATAGATAAATATGTAACCTCTTTAGCATGTCTTGGTTTGGTAGAAACTTTAAAAATAATTTTACTTTTGGTTTACCTAAACAAACACTTACTATAAAAAACAAACAACCCCTCCCTGTGAGTAATTTAACCTTTGGCATTGCTGCTTGATTGTTATAAAAACTGATTAATTTTTTCTAGAAGAAAAAGCTTTACAGAAGCCTGAAAATTTATCTAGTTCTCCAATTTCATTTAATATTTCTGTTTGCAAAATATATTGGGATGCAGGTGGACCCTTAAAGTACAGTTTTGAAAGAATGCAGAGAGATTCAGAAAATACAGGATCTTAAAGTTCTCTGGGCTCTGAATAATACAGCATAGATATTAATTTTACATATGAAATTGAGACTTTTGTAAATAAAATTTCTTTTATCTACTCATACAGAGGAAATATTTATCAAGTTGAAATTGCCAATTCCCTGTGTCTGCAAAGCAGTTATAGTCAGAGGAGGGCAGAGTAAGGTGGAATAGTTTCCATTATTTATATGACAGTTGTTTAGCTAGAGGTAGTCTCTAAAAATCCCCTTGCTGTAGAAATAATGGCAGGTGCACGGCATCATGATTTCAACCTCACTGCAGTTCTGGGAATCCATCAATAATGAGAGCTGGAAAATTCAGGAGACTCTGGCAAGGAACATAAAAGAAAACATGGTTTTCCCCTTTTTTCCCCCGTAAATGATGATTCACAGTAAATGCATCCTTAAAATCGATTGTTTTAGGAATGCAGGCCTTTCAAGTGCAGATTTCAGGCCATGATGTACAAGAACAAATAAAAAAGCGCTTCTTGTTTTTTATATTTTTATTTTGAACCCCTATGCTGTCTGCTGGTTAAGATTAAATCATAGTTTAATCATTTCAGGGGTACCCACTCTCCCATGCATTTTTCCTATATTGTATCTAAGCTCTAGGGGGCTTACAGGGGGTCAAGAGGATTTTTTCATCCTTGGTTATTGTCATTTATGCACAGGACATTAGCTGGGATGTACAGAATTTTCTCTCACTTTCAGTAATCAGTCCATGTGTGCCACTAGAACACATGTGTGTTCATTGAGACACGTGTGTCTGAAGCTCATGGTCTCTGAGACCCACTTGGTATATAAAGAAGCTTTAGATCTGCTCCAATGTTGAGGGGGGAATGTCTCTAACTAGACAAGTCTCACAGGTATTCTGTCTACTACTCTCCTACTATGCTGCAGAAGAAGGACACAGCTGTCAAGTCATCTCTGTTTTATGTGAAAACAGAGAACACAGACTGCCTGTCCTCTCAGATTCCAGGGTTTCTTTGCCTCCCACTGCCCAGGCTTTAAGGACTCTTTCTTAGGGGACCAACAGCATATAGCCTTCTTGCTTTCACGGTCTTCTCTTCTTCCTCCCCTTCCCCACATGCCTCACTGTTAAAGGTGTACCTTTAACAAGTGTCTTTAACAAGACAAGGTGTCTTAGGGCACCTTGGTGGTACAGTCTGTCAAGCTTCTTGGTTTCAGCTCAGTTCATGATCTCAGGGTGAGGAAATCGAGCCCTCCCCCCACCATGCCACGGATAGCACAGAGTCTGTTTAAGAGTCTCTCCCTCTCCCTCTGCCCCTCCAACTCATGCTTTCTCTAGCTCTCAAAAAGATAAATCTTTTTTAAAAAAGGGAATCTTTATGTAGTCTTTCCCTTTATTCTTTCTAATTTATCATTTAAAGCACACATTTAGTTTATTAAAAGATTTTTTAATTAACATTTTTTTACTGAAGTACGATTAACATACAGTGTTATATTAGTTTCAGGTGGACGACACAATGATTTAATAATTCTATACACTACTCAGTGCTCATCAAGATAAGTGTACTTTTAATCCCCTTTATCAATTTCATTCATCTCCCCAAGCCACCACCTCTCTGGCAAACATCTGCATTTAAGAGTCCGTTTTTTGTTTGTTTGCCTCTTTTTTTTTATTTGTTCATTTGTTCTGTTTCTTGAATTCCACATATGCATGAAATCCTATAGTATTTGTCTTTCTCTGACTTCTTGAACTTTGTATTATACCCTCTAGCTGCATCCATATTGTGGCAAATGGCAAGATTCATTGTTCTTTATGGTTGAATAATATTCCATTGTATTCACATACCACCACTGTATTGTATTTATTTTTTAAATTTTTTTATTTTTAAAATTTATTTATTTATTTTAGAGAAAGAGAGAGAGCACAAGCTGGAGGGGCAGAGGGAGGATAGAGAATCTCAAGCAGGCTCTGCACTGAGGGCAGAGCTGGAGGCAGGGTTCAGTCTCACAACCTTGAGATCACTGAGCTAAAACCAAGAGTTGGAGGCTTAACCGACTTCACTACCCAGGCACCCCCATTTTACATTTTTAAAGGTTCAGATTTTGGGACCTCAGAAGCTCAAAGCCTTGAAAATTAAATGTTTGGGGTTTTGAAAATTAAATATTTTGGGTTTTGAATTCAAAAGCCCTGTCTCTGCCTTTCTGCTGATTCATCATGCTTCCTGAGACAATAGCCTCATACTTGTTTTGTCTTAGCAAGGAAGAATCACAGGGTAGTAGAGGTAATATATCAAAACATACAGAGTTACACTTGTGTTATTAGCAATACTTAAGGAAATATTTATTCTTGAACATCTATCTAATTTTTAAGAAGTGTGAAGAGTCTGAGGTTTTATCCTACTTACATCCAACAAGTTAGCTTGTCACAGTCTCATGATCAATGGTGGAAGACAGGAGACTCCCGAGTCAGAGACCAAGGTCAATTTATTACTCATGTAAATAGCAGTAACCAGAGCATCAGTCAACAATTTTGTGCCATTCCTGGAACCCATGCCAAGAGTGACAGATGACAACTGTATGCATAGTGTATTATGTTACAGGAGAAGAATCTTTAGCTTTGAGAATCTGAATATTTCATAAAAGGCAGTAAGCATACCTGTCCTTTGCTTCAGAGAGAGGTACTATCTCTATCCTCCAAACCTATCCTTTGCTCTGAAGAGAGACACTGTCTGTAGAGCTGTTTGCCATGCAAATATCTTTGCAAAGATCATATGTAAAAAACGGCGATCTTACAAGTGATGCCAGAGTGAACTTTAAATTTTTTGAAGTTTTATTTATTTAAGTAATCTCCATACCCAATGTGGGGATCAAACTCACAAACCCTGAGATCAAGAGTCACATGCTCTACTGACTGAGCCAGCCAGGTGTGTCACAGGAGTGAACTTTAAATGATGACTCTTAAATGTCTAATTTTGAATTAGTCAAGAGAATGAATGCAGGGAGATGATAGGTCTAGGCTGATATGGATATGTTTTCTTTTTCTTTTCTTGTTTTGTTTCTTCCTTCTCCTTCTTCCTAGCACGGGTCTCCTTGCTCAAACTCTACCAAATGGGAGTCATGCCACCAAGGTCCTCAGCACCCCACCCCCATGACTCCAGTTTCACTTATATTTCATTGCCGGAAGCAAGTGACATGATCCCGACTGCCTTTGAGGGCATGGGAAGCACAAATTGACCAAATACTCAGAAAGAGGAAAGCAAGATATTTAAGGAATAGAATAAATGATTTCAGTGATGATTTATGTGCTGAAGGGTTTCACAGTTTTATATGGGAAGTAGGGCCCATAGAAATACCTGCCATAGAATTTGTCACACATTCTAATAAGCTATGTATCAAGTTGTTGATCAACGAAGTGGAATTTGTTATTGCTTCCTGTGGGTGGTAGGGTAAAACTCTGATAATGACAAGGTGATATTTGAGTTTTGTCTTCAGGAATATACAGGAGCATTCCAGGTAGAAAAATTGCATGAGATAGAGAGTAGGGGAAAGTTGTCCTGAGGAGAGAAGAGAAGATGTCATGAAAAATCATATTCAAGCCTCGGGAGCTTGGCTATGGCATATTGTATGAGATACGGTAGGTGTTGAGGCATAAAGACGAATAAAAGAGATATAATGCTTGCCCTTTATCTTGTTGAGCATATAGTTCAGAAGCATATATTTCAGCATATATTCAAATATGTATATAGAGAATTAACAATTTAGTAATAAGTTAGATGAGTACTTTGAAAAGAAGCATTGTATTGAAGGACTAAATTATGGGAATGTCATCTAGGCAGAAAGGTCATGGAGTAAAGTTTGTAAGCAAAGCATGTGGAGGGGTAGGGGTGGGCCTGGGGAAATATTCCAGACGGAGGCAGCATGAGCAGAAGTCAAGGGTGGAAGGAATAATGCACACTGGTGGAGCTGAAAGAAGTGGGTCTGGCATTCAAAGAGGGGCACCCGATGAAACTGGAGAACAGCAAAGGTAGATAATGAGGGCCCTGTAGACATAGTTTAGTACTCTGTTTTGTCCTAAGATAATGGGAAGCCATCAGCATGTTTTATGTAAGAGAGTAACATAGGCATTTTGTAAAGCTCACTCTGTCTACAGGGTAAAAAAAGGATTAAGGGTGTGATCCTGCGATTTATAATAAGAAATATATATTTGGTAACTGTCCCATTTCTGGCATAGAGCTCCTAAAACCCTTGGAATTTTCCTAGCGAAGAGAACAATAAAAGTGTCTTTTATTGTGTTAATAAGGTGACTTTTATATAACTCTAAGGATGGGTCTGTTGCCAGGAGAAACAACCAGGTGATTAAAGCGTTGGAATTTTCAGTCCCTCTCCCTCCCAACCCACCCCTGGAGAATGAAGAGAGGCTGGAGGTTGAATCAATTGCCAGTGATCAACAACTTGTTCAATCATGCCTAAGTCATGAGCCCTCCGTACAAACACAGAAAGATGAGGGCCAGAGAGCTTCTAGTCGGTGAACATGTGGAGATTCAGGGAGAGTACCCAGAAAGAGCATGAAAGCTCAG
This sequence comes from Mellivora capensis, assembly GCA_004024625.1. Lineage (NCBI taxonomy): Eukaryota > Metazoa > Chordata > Mammalia > Carnivora > Mustelidae > Mellivora > Mellivora capensis. The sequence continues at coordinate 44,661 of PISX010006580.1, read as the reverse complement.
TGCCCCCTTTCCCATAGTTTGTGGTATGTGTCTCTTCCTTCTGGTTGTTTTATATCCTTTCATAATAAGCTGGTAATACAGTAAGTAAAATGTTTCTGAGTTTTGTGAGCCACTCTAGAAAATTAATCAAACCTAGGGTAGGAGTTGGCGGAACCTCCCATTTATTGCCAGTTGGTCAGAAGCACAGGTAACAACCTGGTCTTGGAATTGGCCTCAGGAGTGGGTGAGGAGAGCAGTCCTGTGGGACTGAGTCCTTCACCTGTGTGATCTGGTGCTATCTCCAGATAGAGGGTGCCAGAATTGAGTTGAATTGTAGGACATGCAGTTGGTGTCAGAGAATTGGTGGGTAGTGTGGAAAAAACATACCGTAATTGGTGTCAGAATCAGAGAGTGGGCGCCTGGATGGCTCAGTCAGTTAAGTGTCTGCCTTCAGCTCAGGTCATGATCTCAGGGTCCTGGGATCCAGTTGCCCACTCGGTGGGGAGTCTGCTTTTCCCTCTACCCATTGCTCCTCATGCTTGTGCTCTCTCTCTCTCTCTCTCTGTCAAATAAATAAATAAAGATCTTTTTAAAAAATTGAATTGGAGAGGAGCTCAAGAACTGATTTAAGAAGACAAGTTACAAGTTAGTTGTCCAGTTGAAAGTTAAAGATCACTAGGATGACAGTTAGACTTTGATGAAGGGATGTACCACCAAAGTAGTATCCTAGAGTGCCATTCACTAAGGGTACTAAACTATGAATATGCATGCTTCAACGTGAAGAAAATTTTGTTTGACAAACCCCCTAAAGAAGAGTATTCATTGGTTTGAAGAAATATTCCCTTAGCTACTTGGGATAGTAATGAACTACCCCCACCCACTTTCTGACAAGAAAAATGTCCCAACATTAATTTGTAGTAGCCATATCAAATGGGTGAGCCTTTTTGTTTTTGCTGGGGAGGGACAGAAATGAATTGCATAGGAAAGAGAGTGCTATTGTCTTCCATTTCCCCTGAAAGACTTTGCATTCTTCTGAACAAATATTTTACAAATATTTATAGAATTAAAAAAAAAATATTTTATTTATTTATTTGATACAGAGAGAGAGAGACAGTGAGAGAGGGAACACAAGCAAGGGGACTGAGAGAGGGAGAAGCAGGTTTCCTGCCAAGCAGGGAACCCAAAGCCGGGCTTGGTCCCAGGACTCTGGAGTCATGACCTGAGCCAAGGTCAGATGCTTAACCACTGAGCCACCCAGGTGCCCCACAGAATATTTTTTGAGTGGCACCAAATTATTAATTATTCTGGGATGCATAAATATCTTGATCTTGCCCTGGATAGAATGATGACCATGGAGAGAAAGGGAAGTGAACATATTTGGCACATATATCAAGAACAATTGACTTGGTGACAAAATAAAAGGAAGCCTAGCACAGGGCGAGGTAAATGTCTAGGATGACTGCTGGCATTCTGTATTAAAATGTGGGGCATACTGCTACTGAAAGATAAACTGAGGCATGGTAATCATGTGAAAAAACTCATTTGAACAAATGTCTATTTGAATCAGGCCGCACCCAACTTAAGTGGTTAAACGTGCTCCACAGACAGGAGCTAGGGGTAAGACTTTTATAGAGAAGACACAGAAGGAAAGCGAGGAAATTATCTGGTTGGTTATAGCTTAAATTGTTGCTTTATTTGGAAAGCCTCATTGGCTATTTTTGGAAAGCCTCATTGGCTATTTGAGATCGATTGTCCTTAAGTTCTGATTTCTTTTTTTTTTTTTTTTTTAAGATTTTATTTATTTATTTGTCAGAGAGAGAGCGAGAGAGCGAGCACAGGCAGACAGAGTGGCAGGCAGAGGCAGAGGGAGAAGCAGGCTCCCCGCCGAGCAAGGAGCCCGATGTGGGACTCGATCCCAGGACGCTGGGATCATGACCTGAGCCGAAGGCAGCTGCTTAACCAACTGAGCCACCCAGGCGTCCCTTAAGTTCTGATTTCTTAACCTTGAGACATTTACAGGCTAAGGTCTGGGTTTGCTTATGTGGGATGCCAAGGCAGTAAATCTGTCTAAAAAAAAAGGAAAAAAAGTATCTTCTCAGGCTAAGGGCCTCCTTGTCCAATAAATGTAACCCTGCAAGGTAGGACAAGGGTTTGCTTGTTTTTTTCTTTTTGCCTTTTGTTTTTAAATAACTAGATAGATAATACACCCAACAATCTTTAACTTCTGGAGGTCTTGATAGGATGTCAACTAAAAAACCCTTTTGTTCATATCCACCATAATGATCTAAAAAGACATCTAAAAAGACGTCCTAATTACATACAGTAATATCTTATCAATCATGTGTTCTACTTGCTTCACTGTTGAACGTCAATATAACTTTTAAGGAAAACATTGGTATTGGACTTATATTTGCCCTATAATAGTTTAATGGGTAATTATCAAACAAATTATGCCATTAGTCCTTTAAAATCAACCTGCGAGGTAGTTAGGGCAGATATTGTTCAATTTTGCAAATGAGAAAAATGAGATCAATGTATGCTAAGTAACTTGTCACAGTTCACACAAAGTTCACACAGATAATTAGTGGTAGATCCAGAACTAAAATCCAGACATGATGATTCCTGGCCCAAAGCTCTTTGCCATTATACCATCCAGTAGAATACAGGGTGGGGTGGTATCCATGGTGATGAGAAAAGAAACTTGTAGGATGAGAAAAGTCCGAGGATTGCTGCATTTTTGTTTGTTTGTTTCATGTATGGAGAAAACCATTTGTTCTGAATTGATAAGAAAAAGAAGGCTGAGATACATAATGCCAAGAGTCCTCTGGGGAGAATACTATGCTACATACTATACTTGTTAAAAGAGGCTGGTACTAATTGTAGTTTTTTGCTTGTTGAGACTTATTATTCTACTTACAACTCTGAGATCAAGACCTGAGCTGAGATCAAGAGTCAGATGCTTAACCAATTAAGCCACCTAGGCACCCCTCTTCTTTAGTACTTCTGATATTAATTTGATTTTTAAAAATATTTCTTTGTTTATTTTAGAGAGGGGGGAGGGGCAGAAAGAGGGAGGGAGAGAAATCCTTAAGCTGACTCCCCACTGAGTGTGGAGCCCTACATGGGGTATGCTCCCACGACCCCAAGGTCATGACCTTAGGAAACCAAGAGATGGATGCTCAACCGACTGAATTACCCAGGGACCCTGACATTGATTTAATTTTTTTTTCTATGAATCATCTTCATTTGACCTAGGGACACAAATTAAAGATCCTTATTTTGCCTTAATCTGTATAATCCCTTTCCCATTTCTTTGATTATGCTTTTGGATTGTCTGAAATTTATATATCTGATTTGAATTTTACCTGTAATTGAGAGCCTTCTGATGGAATTATTCTTTAAGAAATAGGTGAGCAGGAATGCTGTGTTCATGACTGCACTACCACTACACAGTACATAAGAGGCACTAAATAAGTACTTGATTGAATAAATGAATGAAAGTTGTAAATAGGCTTCATAAATTCTAATTTTGTCTGCTGAACCCTGAATCTTAAGTCTTGGCATTTGATTTTAGGCATTGTACTTTTGTCATTTGAACTTGATTTCCACTTGCCATTGCAGTTCCAAATAATATATCTGACCTAAACCACTTCTGTTGTGTCAGTCCTCTAAAAAGCTCTTAAAAACAGGCCTTTAGAGGTTGCTAAAGCAAGCCAGGTTGTTTAAGGCTTAACCACGATCATGTCACTGTTTTCTTTATTGTTTCATCCAGGGTGCTAGAATACTGGAAGTTCTATTATATTAACCTTGTGGTTAGGTTATCCAAACAATTTACACCAAGTACAATTTGGGAAGTGTTAGACATAGTTTCTTTTTTTTTTTTTTTTAAAGATTTTATTTATTTATTTGACAGAGAGAGATCACAGTAGACAGAGAGGCAGGCAGAGAGAGAGAGAGGGAAGCAGGCTCCCTGCTGAGCAGAGAGCCGGATGCGGGACTCGATCCCAGGACCCTGAGATCATGACCTGAGCCGAAGGCAGCGGCTTAACCCACTGAGCCACCCAGGCACCCCGACATAGTTTCTTTTGAGAGAGGAGACAAACTTATGAATCACTGGGCTCTTGATGAGTTTTGGGTAATGTTTTGTTGCTGTTGTTGAATATACAGTGTTGGACAAGGCTTTGGCTAACCTTTCCTATTCCAGGAAGATGTGTTTATAGATAAAACAGAAGCAATTCCCCGATCATATCAGACTATGTTTGCTTGTATCTGTGCTGCTTCCTGCTAGAATTTGTTTGGAGGAGCTAGAATGTGCTGAGAGGGGTGCCAACTCATTTTCTGGGCTTGTATCATTTCGCAGGCACAGATCCTATTGCACAGTGGCTTGTCATGTCTGTGTTTAAAGGTTTCCTGGAATAGAATTCATTTGTTCACTCATTCATTCATATTTGTGGAGTACCTATTATATGCCAGATATTCTTCTGGGTTCTTCAGATACAATAGTGAACAGACCACGATTCCTATCCTTAGGGAACCTACATTCTAGTAGGATTGATAATAAATAAATAAATAAATAAATAAATAAAATACATAAATAATAAACTTAAAATAAATAAATAAAATACACAGTATGTTCTTAGAACACGATAAATACTATGGAGAAAAATCAAGCAGGAGAGGGAAACCGTGTGTGCGTGGGGCAGTGGGATTCAATTTTTAGGAAATGTGCCCAGGGAGGGTCTCAGTGAAAAGGTGACATTTGAGTAAAGAACCGAATTTGTTAAGGGAGTGAATCATTGTGTTAACTTCCTAATAATTGGTTTAAATTAGATGGTTGTTATTTCGGAAAAATCAGTTGTATTTTAGCCAATTTGAAATATATGTGCAACATTTTTATAAAATGACAAAAACTTATGAGTAAATTTGTCAGATGTAGCTAAAAGCCTTATTGCTATGTGGAGATTAAAACTGCAAAGGAAAAAAAAACCTGCAGAAGTGGCTTTTGAAAAATATTTTTAGAATCAGTATCTCCTTAAGAGGAATATATCTCCCTGGCCACACATGTGAGGGAAAGCTGGGATACCCTCAAGCTCATCTAGACATAGTAACTTCCCTAAGGTTTTTCATTAGAATCATAATTCTAGGGGACTCACTGGTTTTAAGAGAAGTTATTTTATGGATCATGCTGGTATTAATTTTTTTTAACCCCCAGACCAGAATTTCGCCCACACATTTTACGCAAAGGGCACACATAATTCTTTTTATATTTCAAAGTTTTAGCTTCTTAATTTACTTTTATATGAATAAAATATATTTTCCAATTTATAGATATAAGACTTTGCTTGTAGACCTGACTTCTTGACCTTACACAAATTATTTAAGAGAAATGAGTTGTCAGTAGTCACCTTTCAAATGATTGCTGTCTGCATATACTTTTTTTTTTTGGCAAAGGTTTTTATAAAGAATGTGAAATTTCAGATTTTTCCTGATAACCTTAGATAACCTTAGCCATAGAGATAACCTGGGTCAGACTTCTACTGCATATATCAAGGCATTTACATCTAGTTCTTTGTGTGTGTGTGTGTGTGTGTGTGTGTGTGTGTTTTAAGATTTTATTCACTTATTGAGAGAGAGAGAGAGAGAGAGAGAGAGAATGAGTGGTTGGGGGAGAAGCAGAGGGAGTGGGAGAAGCAGACTCCCCACTGAGCTGGGAGCTGGATTTAGGGCTCAGTCCTGGGACTCCAGGATCATGACCTGAGCCAAAGGCAGACTCTTAACCGACTGAGCAACCAGGGTGCCCCATCTAGTTATTTTCTTGATGTCACAACGCTATGACTATTTTCACATCCTAAAATGCATCTGGTTCCCTTATAAAACCTGGGAACAGTGAAGCCTATGAATTCCTTGTCACCTTCTGAGAATTCCTGCTTATGGCTACCCCGGGAAGTGAATTATCCCCTGACTCTGTCTATTAGTCAGCACAGGATAAATTGGGCTATGGCAGCAAGCATAAATCCCAGTCTCAGTGCACCAAAGAGTTTTGTATCATTTATACAAAATCTGTTGGGATATCTGGTAGATAACTGTCTTCCAAATGGCAACACAGTGGTATAACTTGTTTCAAATTTCTCAACAGAAGGCTTTTCACACTGAAGAGGAAAACAGACTAGAAAATCCTGCATGGGATTTTCACCACTACAGTCTAGAAGAGACACATGTCACTTGATAGCCCATTTATTAAACCTATGGCTGATTGCAAGGAGATGGAGAGGTATGTTCTTATAACAGTCAGCAAAGAGAAAAATACCAGATACTGGAAACAGTAGTAATGTCTATCATACCTTGCATCTTTCTTCACGATATTTCAATAATCTAGTGTCTGATGTTATAGTAAGAGTAATAAATGTTTTAACCACTATTATTACTTTTTTCAGAACAGCCCTGTAAAGTATTATTTTATCCAATAGGGGATATCCCCACTATAATCCATAGAGGCAAAGAGGAAAGAGGCTCCTGGGGTATTAAGCAGCTCACCAGTCAGCGCCCGGCTAGCTCAGTCCGTAGAGCATGAGACTCTTAAGCAGCTTACCAGAAGAGCAACTCAGAAATCAGACAGAAAAGTGAAGCAGAATTTACTGAGCATCTAGTATAAGCCAGTGTCTATGCAGGAATATTAAAAGTACCATCTGATGGGATATTTGTAATCGACATGCGAAGTTTTCTTATACTTATTTTGTATGTTAGGAAATGAAAGCTCAGATATTTAAGTAACTTCATTAGATCATACAATCAATAAAGATATATCTGGAATTTGACTTGAGTGTGATTGACCTTGACCCTAGAGTTCAGGTATTCATGTATGAATTAATTTCATCAGTTTATTCAATAATATTTATTGAACACAGTCTGTGAAGCAGGTACTATGCAGTGAACTAAATGTATAGCAATAAATAACAGATAAATTCTTATTTTTGTGGAGACCACCCTCTGGTGGAGGGAACTAGACAATAAACAAGTAAAGAAATAAATGAGTAAGATAATCAGAGATTGCTACAATCGCTATGAATATGAAATCCAGGGGCACCTGGGTGGGTCGGTTGGTTACGTGTCTGACTTTGGCTTGGGTAATGACCTTGAGGCTCTGGAATTGAGCCCAGTGTGGGGCTCTGTGCCAGTCCGGGAGTCTGCTTATCCCTCTGTCCCTCCCCCAGCTCGTGCTCTCTCTGGCTCCCTCGCTCTTAGATAAATAAATCTCTCAAAAATATATATAAAATCCAAGGTAATGGGGTGGAGAATAACCAGTGAATGAGAGTCACTTCATTAGGGGTGTTCAGGAAAGTCTTAATAGGTGATATCTGACTCAAAACTGGAGAATAAAAAAGAACCAGCCTCCCTAAAGGCCCCAGGGGAGATCATAAAAGTAAAAGGAACAGTGGGCACCCAGGTCCTGCTATGGGAAAGACATGGGCGAGTGTGCGGAACTTAAAAAGGCCTGATTGGCTGGAGCAGCACAGCGACTGAGGCAGAGAAGGAGGAGATTGAGAAGACGGACAAGTAGGCAGTGCCAGGTTGTTGGAGGAGGTCACGGAGAGGACTGGACCACTAGTTGACCCTCGAGCTGGGTGCGGGCAACAGGAGGCTCCTCTCCGTCTCCCTTGTCCTTGGAATGTACCTTCTGCTACCCCTCCCACAGTGGGAGCTATTTTCAAGGACGCAACCTGGAGCCAGTAAGGTGTTTTGAGATCAGGACTGTATAGGTGACTGACCCAGTTAAGGATTATCCATAAACTTTTAAGATTCTGGTGCGGGAGTGCGGAAACCCAGTCCTCCTGTGGAACTGAAGACCGGCCTCCTAAATTCCCATCCGGGTGAAACCCGCCTGCTGCTGCTCTGGAGTCTGCGTCTTCCGCGGTCTCTCCTTGCCCTCCACACACAGGCAGGGTCGGTCTCAGACTCCATCCAGGAAGTCCCGGGTTTGCAAACCGGCTCTGATCAGGTATAGTCTTGGATATCAGATAAAGGAATCTTTTACGTCTTAAAATCTTAAATCTTAAAAAAGGATATTTTATGCAAGGATGAGGCATGATGATATAGGAGGGTAATCTTGTTATACGCAGAAGGGGAAGAGTCCAGAATCAGGGAGACCTCTTAGGAGGCCATTGTAATAGCTGGGCTAAGGTTCCAAATAAACAATAGCAGAGTGGAAAGGAAAAGAGATAGGAGGGCGTCTGTTAAAGGAGAACGGCGGGATTTGGGAATGGGTTGAATATTCCTGGGACAGAGGAAAGGAGGAGGGAGAAGTCAGTTGCAGTTTCCAAATTTTGGATTTAAAGGATTAGAAAATCTATCAAACTGGAAATCTTGAGGTGGGGGGGGATCAAGGGAAGAAGAGAATGATATTATTAAGAAATGTGTCGTGTATTGCATGGAGCACTGGGTGTGGTGCATAAACAATGAATCTTGGAACACTGAAAAAATAAAATTAAATTAAAAAAAGAATAAAGATTTAATTTGTCTTAAAAAAAGAAATGTGGCACGTAAAAAGTCATAGTAAAATATTGATGCTGAATGTAATAGTGGCTTTCTCTTTTTCTTTAAAAGTTTTACTTTATTATTTTAAAAATTATTATTATTAACTTGTCTATTTAAAAAATTCCAGTATAATACTAACATACAGTGTTATATTAGTTTCGTGTGTACAGTATGATGAACAACTGTGTACATGACTCAGTGCTCATCAAGATTAGTGTGCTCTTAATGAACCATGAGAGACTATGGACTCTGAAAAACAACCTGAGGGTTTTGAAGGGGCGGGGGTGGGAGGGTGGGGGGAGGTTGGGTGAGCCAGGTGGTGGGTATTATGGAGGGCATGCGTTGCATGGAGCACTGGGTGTGGTGTAAAACTATGAATTCTGTTACGCTGAAAAGAAATAAAAAAAAGAAAGATTAGTGTGTTCTTAATCCCCTTCACCTGTTTCACCCATCCCCCCACCCACCTACCCTCTGGGAATCATTGGTTTGTTCTCTATGGTTAAGAATCTGGTTTTTTTTGTCTCTTTTTTTTTTCTTTGTTCAATTTTCGTTGCTTCCTAAATTCCACATATGAGTGAAATCATATGGTATTTGTCTTTCTCTAACTGACTTATTTTACTTAGCATTATACTTTCTAGGTCCATCCATGTTGCTGCAAATGGCAAGATTTCATTCCTTCTTATGGCTGAGTAACATTCCTTGTATATTTGTACCACATCTTATTTATCCATTCATCTGTTGGTGGACACTTAGGTTGTTTCCAAATTTTGGCTGTTGTGAATAAAGTTTCAATAAACTTATGAGTGCATATATATTTTTAATATCCTGTTTTCCGTTCCTTTGGATATATACTTAAAAAGGGAATTGCTGGATTATATGGTAGGTTTATTTTTAATTTATGAAGAACTTTCATACTGTTTGCTATAGTGGCTACAACAATGTGCATTCCCACCAACAGGATACATTGTTTCCTTTTCTCCATATGTTCTCCAGCACCTGTTATCTCTTGGCTTTTTGATGATAGCCATTGTAACAAGTGTGAAACCCTGTCTCACTGTGGTTTGGATTTGCATTTCCCTGATGATTAGTAAGGCTGAAAATCTTTTCATGTATTTATAGGCCATTTGGATATCTTTCTTGGAAAAATGTCCATTTAGTTCTTCTGCCCATTTTTAAATTAAAATTTTTTTGTTGTTATTGAGTTGTTTGACTTCCTTATATATTTTAACTGCTTTCCTGATACATGCTTTGCAGATATTTTCTCCCATTTTATTAGGCTACCTTTTCATATTGTTGATTATGTCTTTTGCGTGCAGAAGCTTTCACTTTGATGTGGTCTCACTTGTGGATTTTTCCTTTTTTTGTTTGTTTGTTTTTCTTTTTATTTTAATTCCAGTATAGTTAACATACAGTGTTATATTTGTTTTGGTTGTACAATTTAGTGATTGGACAATTCCATACATCATCCAGCCCTCATTAAAAGACTTCACTTATTAATCTCCATCACCTATTTCCCCCACCTCCCCACCTGCATCCCCTCTGGTAAACATCCTTTGTTCTCTGTAGTTAGAGTGTGTTTCTTTTATTTTAATTTTTAAAATTTATTTATTTTAGAGAGAGAGAGAATATATGAGCAGGAGGGAGGGGCAGAGGGAAAGAAAATCTCAAGCAGATTTCCCACTGAGTGTGGAGCCCAACGCAGGTCTCGATTCCAGAACCCCAAGATCATGATCTGAGCCGAAATCAAGAGCCAATTGACTGACCTACCCTGGTGCCCCAAGAGTCTGTTTCTTGGTTTGTCTGATCTTTTTTCCCCCTTTGCTCATTTGTTTTGTTTTATTTGTTTTAAGAGTTTATTGGTTTACCTGACAGAGAGAGAGTGAGAAGGAGAGAGGACACAAGCAGGAGGAGAGTTAGGGAGAGGGAGAGGGAGAAGCAGACTCCCCAAGGAACAGGGAGCCTGACACAGGGTTTGTTCCCAGGACCCTGAGATCATGACCTGAGCCAAAGGCAGACGATTAACCGACTGAGCCACCCAGGGGACTCTTGTTTTGTTTTTAAATTCCATATAAGAGTGAAATCATATATTTGTCTTCCTCTGACTGACTTGTTTTGCTTAGCATTATATTCTCTAGATTTTTGCTTTTGTTGCTTGTGCTTTTGGTGTCATGTCTAAAAAATCAATGCCAAGGAGCTTCCATCCTGTGTTTTCTTCTGGGAGTTTTATGATGTCAAGTCTTATATGTAAGTCTTTAATCTATTTCAAGTAATAAACATTCATTGAGCACATTATTTGTTAAATTACATGCTGGGTTCTGCGGGGACAAATATGAGTAAGGTTCCTTTCATCAAGAGGTTTATAGTCTGATGGACAAGATAATCACCATACATGGTAAGTAATAAGTTGTACGCACAAATACTAGAGAGGTTCAGTGTTGAGTGAAGGTTTCTGCGGGAGATGTGCCCCAGAGGAAATTGAGGGATGAATAAGAATGAGCCAATAGAGGAGAGATGGGAAAGAAAACTGCATTAACAAGGCATGAAGGTGTAAGACAGATGGTACTCAACCTCCAATATTGTTTTTTTTTTAAAAGATTTTATTTATTTATTTATTAGACAGACAGAGATCACAAGTAGGCAGAGAGGCAGGCAGAGAGAGAGGGGGAAGCAGGCTCCCTGCTGAGCATAGAGCCTAATTCGGGGCTCGATCCCAGAACCCTGAGATCATGACCTGAGCTGAAGGCAGAGGCTTTAACCCACTGAGCCATCCAGGTGCCCCCAACCTCCAACATCTTATTTCCCCCTCAAACCTTGCTTATTTCTTCCTTCTCAAAACCTCTTGCTTCAAGCTGGAAGATACTATAATGGAAATGATGATCTGTTTCATTTTCCTACAACCCCAGAAGCACTAAGAGTATATACAATTTCTAAGGTCAGTGCTTTTCTAGTGTGAAGTACAAGAAACCTGCTAAAGTTAAGAAGTTCAGTGACTTCACCCCATGCTTCTCTGATTGCTTGATTTCTGATTAGGGAGTCTTGTTACATAACCTCAATCCTGGACAGCATCAGGATTACTGCAGAGCTCTGGGCCCTCAGATCATCTCAGTGGTATTTAAAAAACAAAGTTCCTTTTCCTGGAATCTTAAAATGTAAAAACATTGCATAGTGTTTATGTATATTTTCTAGTAGCAAAAATGACTGCAATTCTTTCTTGAATTACATGGAAATGTCTTTCCTTAAAAGTAATTGCAGATATTATCTGCAGTCATATTTCTAGGAACACTATGGTTTTTCTTTGGAAACATGCAGCGGTTCTGGGAACGATATCAAAGGTAGGAAGCTGATTATGTGGCAGTCCGGAAAGTTGGTCTCTTTTGTCATGTGTCTTTACTTTGTTAAGCACTAAAGATACAAAAATTCTTTTGAGGCTTTGTCAGGTCTTCCTGGAAGACAAGATGCTAGTGTAATGCTTGCAGAAAGGCCCTATTTTCGTCCTTTTGGGTTACTATAGCAGAATTCTGTGTGTGTGTGTGTGTGTGTGTGTGTGTGTGTGTATTTTCAGTAGCTTCTTAACCCATCTTTTTGCTTTTGCCTTTGTCTCCCTTAGTCCATTCTATAGGTAGCCAGAGTGATCCTATTAAAACAGAAGTTAGGGGTACCTGGGTGGCTCAGTTAGTTAAGCATCTGCCTTCAGTTCGGATCATGGTCCTGGGGTCCTGGAATTGAGTCCCACATTGGGCTCCCTGCTCAGTGGGGAGTCTGCTTCTCCCTCTGCCTTTGCTTTTCCCCTCTTCACCACCCCCCATCCCCTGCTCGTGTGCTTGTGCTCTCTCTCTCTCAAATAAATAAATAAAATCTTGGGAAAAAAACAAACAAACCTGAAACGCAGAAGTCAGATTGTGTCCCTCCTTGATTTAAACCCTTTATCACTCAGAGTAGAAGTAAAACTCACAAAGCTCTAAGGCATTGCACAGTCTGGCTTCTGTTACTCTTTAACTTCATCTAACCAACCTTGGCTTGAGTCAGTCTTTTCCAGCCACACTGGCTTCCTCCTTGTTTCTCATAGATGCCTGGCAGGCTTCTCCCTCAGGGTCTTTCACTTACTATTCCATCTGCTTGAAATGCTCTTTCCACCTAAATAGATAAGACTCCCTCTTTCTTTCTAGTCTTTGCTGAAATGTCATCTTCTCCATGAGAACCTTCCTGTCCATCTTATTTATTTTTTTAATAATTTCATTTATTTAATTGACACACAGAGAGAGCACAGGCAGGGGGAACAGTAGAGGGAGAGGGAGAAGCAGGCTCCCTGCTGAGCAGGGAGCCCGAGGTGGGGCTCTATCTCAGGACCCTGGAATCATGACCTGAGCCAGAGGCAGATGCTAACTGACTGAGCCACCCAGGTGAGGCAGATGCTAACTGACTGAGCCACCCAGGTGCCCCTCCTGGTCATCTTAAAGTTACAGTTTGGGGTTGTAGGCAGAAGGGAGAAGCAGACCACCCACTGAGCTGGGAGCTCCTGTGGGATTTGATCCCAGGACATGACCTGAACCGAAGGCAAACACTTAACTAACTGAGCCACCCAGGCGCCCCTGACTCCTGTTTTAATAGGATCACTCCCACTGCTGTTCCCCCTGCATGTGCTCTCTCACTCTCTCTCTCAAATAATGTCTTTAAAAAATAAAAAAGTAATAAAGTTTTAGCCTTCCTCTCTCCCCAAGCCCTACCTACTGCCTATCCCTCTTATTATCATCTAACACACTATATATTTACTTGTATTTATTTTGTTTATTGTCTTCCTCTTCCCTAATATCTATCTCTCCAACTTAATAGAATATAAACTCTATGAAAGCAAGGAGTTTAATATTTATTCACTTAGGTATTCTTCTTTGCCCAGAACATATGCACGGCACAGAGTAGGACCTCAAGAAATAGTGGGTCAATGAATGACAACTTCAATATATGTGTGTGGTCTTTAATAATATTTTTAGATGTTCATAAGCAAAGCTTCTCTCTGAGACTTTTATATTCTGTGTCTTCTTCAAAGCCTAGGGCAGAGCAGAGGACAGGGGGAAAGAAACAGAATTGAGATGAGTCAGTGTTTAGTTGAGTGGTTTAAATTGGACCAACTCAGTAATGGGACGAAGGTCAGAAAAGGAACAAAATAGAGGAAGAGAAGGGGTTGGGAGTGGGTGTGTGCCAGGAGAGAAGAGATTTCTAGCACTTCTGGTGTGGCATGAGGCAGCAGCTGTGGCATGAGGCAGCAGGAAGGACAGGGTCTGGGATGTGAGAAATTCCTGTACTCATGTTCTGGCTCTATTGTTCAATATCTGTGTGACTTTGGGCAAGCTCCTTGACTTTTAGAAGCTCCTACCTGTGAAACAATATTAGTGCTACTCTGTAAGGTTGTAGTGAGGATTATATAAGCCAATCTAAATAAAAAGAGTGGCATAAAGTAGGTTTCAACGAGTGTTCTCATCTTTCACTGAAAACTCTCCCTCCTGGCTCCCACCTTCTCTGATTACATTAATATCTATTCATTCCTTGTTGCTTTCCTTAAACTCTACGTGCAATTTTAACTCCTTAATTCTCTGTAGTTACCCAGATTGGTCACACCCTGACACACAAGGTAAAATTGATTTCAAGAGTGGCCTCAGAATTTACACCCCTAAAGTGAGATTCTGAGGTTGTGCAGTCACCAAATAAACTTCGTGTTAGGGGAAGTGTGAAAGGAAAAAAATTAAAGTGCCTGAATGTCTAATTCTGAAATGAGTGGAGAATCAGGTCTCAGTAGCAGCTTTATCGAGCTCCTCATCTCCTGTAGTCACAGGACAGCTATGACCCAGGAGAGTCTGAGAGCTAGAAGCTGTGGCCGAGAGGTCTGTGACACTTTTTTCACAGTGAGCACATTTGTGCCTCACGTACACGCCACCAGAGGGCGTCCCCTGCGGCACAGGCCCTAGTAATCCTGTTGGCAAGATGGCTCTCCATCTGCCATTTTCTCACAGTATGTGTATTACACCTACACACAGTTGTGAGTAGCTCTGCAGGAGCTCACAAACATGGGCTTTTCCTCACTAAACCTGATCCCGGGTGTGTATCATTCTCCAGGGGGACCTGACAGTCATCTGGTGAAGTGATCACATCAAACTTCCTTCAGCCCTGCAGAGGCGGTGCTGTGCTCCCATCAGAGTAGACACACACTCTAGGTACCGATTTGTCTCCCTGCCCACAGTGCTTCCATCTGCACCAGCAGTCAGACTTACTGAGAGTGCTGTATCTAGCACCACGTTCTTCCCACAAAACATTTTTTTTTTTTTTAACCATTGGGGCATATTTTATGTCAAGGAAAGGGTAGCAATGAGGTCATGGCCACAGGGTTCATTGATTTTACCTCACTCCAGTGAGCCAGAAGCAATCACAGTACCAGCTCTGAGGTGGCACTCTGGAAGCTTGGGTGCTGTCATAAAGACTGTGGTGCATGCCTTAAGTCATCAGCCCACATATGTTAGCCTCCCCCTTAGGCAGAATATGAGGCTCTGGGACACAAAGAGAGATATGCCCTTCTTTTCTTTTTTAGTTTTATTTATTTATTTATTTATTTATTTATTTATTTATTTTTGTTACTACTATTATTATTATTACCAGCAAAACTGGATTTTTTTGGAAATAGCAGAGTATTGCAATCAAGGACAAGCAAGCTATGGCAAAACTATAGGCAAGTCCCCAAACAAAGGAGAGGAGTGCTCTTTTATAGGGGAGCTGGGAAGGATGTTATAAATAAAAAGTCCATTGGAGTCAACTAGGAGTTAGAAGTATAGTGGTTTCTCACTAGCTGAGTTGTGACTTTCACTGGCTGGGCTGTTGCTGCGTGAGAAGGAATGCCTTTCTTCTTCCTGCTGAGATAATAAAGAAGTGTCTATGTTCTCTTCCTGTGGGGTCTATAGTTGATGAGTGGAAGTGCATGAGTGTGTCACCTGCTGGCCTCCCAACTCTATTCTAAATGAGATTTGTTTTATTAATTTCCCACAATTTCAACTGTTCTGGAGGCTGGAAGTCCAAGGTCACCAATGTGCCAGCCCAGTCAGGTTCTGATGAGGTCCCTCTTTTTGGTTTACAAATGACCACCTTCTTGCCATGTCCTCACATGGTGGAGGGGAACGCTTTTTATTTTTTTTAATTTAATTTTATTTTTTCAGTGTTCTAAGATTCGTTGTTTACACACCACACCCAATGCTTCATGCAATATGTGCCCTCCTTAGTATTCACCACCAGGCTCACCTAACCCGCTACCCGCCTCCTCTCCAAAACCCTGTTTGTTTCTCAGAGTCCACAGTCTTTCATGGTTCATCTCCCCCTCCAATTTCCCCTAATTCACTTTTTGTTTCCTTCTCCTAATGTCCTCCATGTTATTCCTTAGGCTCCACAAGTAAATGAAACCATATGATAATTGACTCTGTGCTTGACTTATTTCACTCAGCATAATCTCCTCCAGTCCCATCCCTGCTGATGTAAAAGTTGGGTATTCACCCTTTCTGATGGAGGCGTTATTCCATTGTATATATGGACCATATCTTCTTTATCCATTTATCAATTGAAGGGCATCTTGGCTCTTTCCACAGTTTGGCAATTGTGGCCATTGCTGCTATGAACACTGGGGTGCATATGGCACTTCTTTTCACTCCATCTGTATCTTTGAGGGTAAATACCCAGTAGTGCAATTGCTGGGTCATAGGGTAGCTCTATTTTTAATTTCTTAAGGAATCTGCACACTGTTTTCCAAAGTGGCTGCACCAACTTGCATTTGGAGGGGAACACTTCTTACTTTTATGCCAAACACTGTATTAAAGTTGTTTTTGCCTCCTACGCATGTGTCCTTGGGCTTGGGCTTTGGAAGTCTGAATGCTCAAGAGGGCAACGCTTCCATCGGGGAGATTAGTTATAGTTCTGAAGAACTGACAGTTCTTACTACACTCTGGCTGCCCTGGGCTTCTCATACCACTGAAGCAACAGGCAGAGGAAGGGTCATTGTATTTGCCAGAGTGACTGAGCCCAAATGCCAAAGAAAAATGCTCCATGATCAGGGTAAGGAGGACTATGCCTGGAACCTAGGGAATTTGTTAGGACATCCTTTAGTACTCTCATGTCTAATAGTCCTGGTCAATGCGAAGCTGTGGCAGCTCAGTGACTGAACCAATAAGGACTCGGATCCTATAGAAATGAAGAAGGTAAGGTAAACAACTTGGTTGTGGAAAAAGGAAGTTGTGATTATCCATGGAGGCTTTGTAAGTATTTACAAAGGTAGTGACCATAACACTTAAATTTCATGTTAGTTAATTGTTGCAGCTTCCCCTTGCTGCCCTGTATGTAGAGAGCTGGTCATACCTAATGTTTTATAAATTAGGCGGGAGTATGATCTCACTCTGCAATGAAGTAATAGCTAATAATTTGTCATCTATAGTGGGGACACAGATTTTTTTCCCCCACCAGATAAATGATCAGAATGGATGTTGAGGAGCAAGATGGAGAGATTGTGCTGACTATCTTTTGCTGCTCCTCCAGATTCACTCCACTCCACTCCCTTCCTGCTCAAGTGCCCCAGGAAGCTGACTTTTATAGACAGCATTTACTGGGTTCCTTTGCCCTCTCTGCCTTCTACTTGGATTCAGCCCATGGGAGATACTGGTGAGATCTAGGGAAAAGGGAGGAGAGTGATGTCAGTGTGTTTACTGCCCAGCTCTCTGCCTACCGAATTACACTGGGCTGACTGCTTTCCGCTGAGCTGTCTGGTTCTGGTAACTGCCATGACGTTTGCCCCTCATGCTGTTGAGAACACTGAGCACTTCTTTGCCACCTTCTCTAAAGTCTGCCCACCCATTTGTAAATACTTCTTTCATTAAACCTTGCCAGATCTCCAAGGCTTCAATTATTATTTTCATTTAACAGATTAGGAAACTATGAATAGGAAAGCCTAAGTAATTTGTCCAAGTTCTCAAAAATAGTGATCTGTGAAAATAAGTAATTGGGAATTAAGTTTTGTAACCAGGTGACAGCAGTTTGATGCTAACTACGTGGTATCAAATCCTGATGACTGTAGCACACATTGTCAACCAGGAGAAAAGATTGAAAAGGTAATTTATTGACATGCAAAATCTCACATTTTAGATAATCATGAGAGTGGGGAGACTTGAAATATATCTGAAAAGGGAAAAAAAGGGCCCAATTTGAATATATCAAGTCAGATGTTCTGTTTCTAATATGGTTTACAGAACACAGCCTTATTCACCTGTTCTAAAAAGGTCCCTGCTAGTTTTATAATGCATGATTTTTACCTTTTTCCTGGTCTGAGGTTTCTAATCTTTGGTTAAGCAAATGAGATAGAGTCCACAGGTTGGATGGTTGATGGATTGATGCTACTGATGGTGTAGACAGAGATGTTTGACTGAAGACTTTTATTGTGGTTGCACTATATTTAAAGGTGGAAAATAATGCCACCTATAATGAATGTGAGAAGACAGGTGATGGCCCATGTGAGGGAGTTGAGTCCAGTCTGGAAGCCAGAGGAGATAGGGAACAAGGAACACCAGCTCTGTCACCCTCTAGGCTTGGCTTTGGGACCTTTATGGAAAGATCATCAAGAATTAATAGGGAATGAAAACACCATGGGTATAAGACAGAAACAAGTGGATTTAAGTTTAGGAAGACTTAGAAGTGAAAATAGCAAGGAAATATAAGAGAGCACGCTAAATCAGTATCAGTCTGTGCTTCTTGTTGGAGAAAGGGGAAGCTGGAATGAAACTTGCAGAGATGGGGTTTGTACAAGACTATAATAGTGAATACTTAATGTGTGGAAATATGCTTTGAGAAAAATGTACACATGCTGGATCATAGCGCACAAGGGAGTTAAAGATACATCCGAATATATTTGCATCTAACTGGGTTAACGTGGCACTTTTGTGGATTGTGTCATTACAGAGTGTGACAGAAGAACGTGGGTGTCACTTTGAGCTCCCCACTGTGTGACAGAACACAACGGGGACAGAAGGCTGCAGAGGTGGACTTCCACGTGGTAGGGCAGAGGAGAAAACCACAGGGCACGTAACAAAGAAAGCCAAGTGTTACTTTCATTGTTCCATTTACTTAAAGTGTCAAAACAATTGAGCACAATTAAGAGCAAGCTTAACTCTTCTCAGTAATAAGAGAGATGTGAAAGGAGAAAAAGTGCTACCTGAAATGTGCGGTGAAACTTAAATGGAAACCAGGCTTAGAAAAAACAGAGAGATGGAGATACAGATACATGCATTAATAGTATGTTATTATTATTGCATGTTAAGGACCCAGACAGGGAAGGAAGTATGAACATATACACATTATATATATTTACTTATAATTTTACAAATATATTTTTTTCCATTTATATTTGATTTATATTTGCTTGAATATGGAGATCAACTGAGGACAGGTCCAGCTAGTATGATAAATTATATACCATGTATTTTATAGAAAGTGAACATGGGGACTATGAACTTGGAATGTATGGAAATTGAAGAAATAGGCAAGAAGAGGAGTACTAGTCCCATGAGGCAGAAGGGTTAGCAGAGATGTGGTCCCAGGATAAGAATTAGGATCCTGGATTGGAACCAGGTATGTCAAAACCAGCAAAGAATAAAATCTAGAAAAGGAAGGTGAGAACAATACCTCAGGGGTTTGCATATAAAAGAAGGTCCATAAAACAAAATACCTAGATTATGACTATTGTGTCTAGAACAGTGGTTGTCTGCACCTTAGTTTTAAGCACCTTTGTTGGGGGACTAGATCAGATTTAGAAATGTTTGCTGCTCCTCAGTGATGGGGTTTTGTAGATGATTGTGGCTGGTGGTCACAAGAAGCAGAAAAACTAAGGCAGCAAGTCATCTGTGAAGCCTGTAGAGTTTTAAGCACTCCTATCTACTTTTTAAAATTTTTTTTTATTATGTTATGTTAGTCACCATACAATGCATCATTAGTTTTTGATGTAGTGTTCCATGATTCATTGTTTGCGTATAAGACCCAGTGCACCATGCAATCCGTGCTCTCCTTAATACCCATCATTGGGCTAACCCATCCCCCTACCCCCTTAAAACCCTCAGTTTGCTCTCAGAGTCCATAGTCTTTCATGGTTCGTCTCCCCCTCTGATTGCCCCCTTCATTTTTCCCTTCTCCTAATGTCCTCCATGCTCTTCCTTATGTTCCACAAATAAGTGAAACCATATGATAATTGAATTTCTCTGCTTGACTTATTTCACTTAGCATAATCTGCTCCAGTTCCAACCATGTTGATGCAAAAGTTGGGTATTCATCCTTTCTGAAGGCTGCGTAATATTCCATTATGTATATGGACCACATCTTCTTTATCCATTTGTCTGTTGAAGGGCATCTTGGCTCTTTCTACATTTTGGAGATTGTGAAAATTGCTGCTATGAACACTGGGATGCATATGGCATTTCTTTTCACTACAGCTGTATCTTTGGGGGTAAATACCCATTAGTGCAGTTGCTGGGTCATAGGGTAGTGCAATTGCTGTATCTTTGGTCATAAATACCCAGTAGTGCAATTGCTGGGTCGTAGGGAGGTTGAGGAACCTCCACACTGTTTTCTAAAGTGGCTGCACCAATTTGCATTCCCACCAACAGTGCAAGACGGTTCCTGTTTCTCTACAGCTCCTCCAACATTTGCTTTTTTTGCCTTGTCGATTTTTGGCCTTTCTAACTGATGTGAGGTGGTATCTCAGTGTGGTTTTGATTTAAATTTCCCTGAAGGCTAATGATGATGATCATTTTTTCATGTAGGCACTTCTATTTTAAGGTCACAATTTTTGTTGCCTTAGGTAATTTTTATAATAAGCATAAACTCTTTAGTTTACTAGGAAGCATCTGAATTTTTAAAATATACCCATTCTTTGACTAAGAAATTTGACTGTAAGAATTTATATATATGAAATGCTCATTCATTTAGCTAATATTTATCAAGGGCTTTTTATGTGTTGAGCACTGTGGAGTATACCAATAAAGAAAACTAAGCTCCCGGTCCTCATGGAGCACTCATTGGCTGGGTGGGGGGGGGGGGCAGACAGACAGTAAGCAATGGACAAAATAAAAAACAAATTGTTTAGTCTGTTTGAAGATGACAAATACTAAAGGAGAAGTAGAGCAGGGTAAGTGTAGCTTATGGGGAACAGTTTGCTAAAGTAATAGTTTTTAGTGGAAGCTCATTGAGCTGTTTCCATTTGATGAAAGGTTTAAAAGAGGTAAAAGAGTGAGTTCTGTGGATATCTGGTGAAAGAGAGACTATCCCAGGAGAAAAGCAAAAGTCAAATGCAAAACTCTCAGACAGGAGCACCCTGGCATGTTTCAGGAACAGCGTGGATGCAGGAGTGCTGCAGTTGAGTGAGGCAGGTGTAGGGGTGTAGGGAATGAAGCGAGAAAGATAGGCCACAGTTAAGAGATGGAGATGCACGAAACACAGAGGAAGCCATTTGAAAGTTCAGGGACCTCAATTCTATTGGATGGAAGGACATAAGATTAAAGAAGACAACTTGGAAATAAAAATTACAGATTCTTCCAAAAGAATGCAGTCAATTTTTTTTCTGAAATGTGAGATTGGTTGATCTATCTATAGCTATAAAAATATAATGTAGATAAAAGTAGAAATATAGATACAGATTGATCAATCAACCAGTCTCACATTTAAAGTGTATACACACCCACACGCAGATACAGAGAGTGGTACTATATTCTGAAAGAGCTTTATTATCTCTGAGAAGTATGGATTTGATACCATGATTGATGTGATTAGAAAGGCAGAGGAAGGAAGTTAAAGGCACATTTTTACCTTAGCTCTAAAAACTGGAATTCATTCTTTAAAGCTTTACCTGCTCTGAAATACTAAAATATTTACAAATTTAAGCACATTTTAATTTAAGGCCTCATAAACGCAGCATATGTAATAAAATAGCCAAGTGATCAGCTTTGACAACCAAAGTGTAAATTAGAATCAAAATCATGATTTCTCAGTAGAAGGCACTATAACTATATTACCAATATATGAAAAATTCCAAAAGGACTTTTGGAAGTTTGATGTGGTCAAAAGTGTAGACTGTGGAATCAAATAGAATTTAAATTTATTTATTTATTTATTTTTAAAAGGATTTTATTTATTTATTTGACAGAGAGAGATCACAAGTAGGCAGAGAGACAGGCAGAGAGAGAGAGAGAGAGGAGGAAGTAGGCTCACCGTGAGCAGAGAGCCCAACACGGGGCTCGATCCCAGGATCCTGAGATCATGACCTGAGCCAAAGGCAGAGGCTTAACCCACTGAACCAGCCACCTAGGCTCCCTAGAATTTAAATTTTAATCTGACTTTTTAACTGTTGCCATTAGGCAAGTTACTTTATCTCTCTGAGCCTCAACTTCCTCATCTATAAGATGGTGACAGTATCTACTTTTTATGATTGTTATGAGTATTATGTAATTTATTGCACCTAGTAGACACTCAACAAATAATAGTTTGTTAAAATTATTTTCTGTCTACTCATTTGCCTTTCTAAACTCTATGAGGTCTCTGCACACTGAATTATGTAAAATTTCCCCTTTTTTTAACTGACATTATTTCTACTGCTCTCTCAAATTCTCTTTCATACAGATGAAATGACTTTGTAATCGTAGAAAAGAAATGGCTCTAAGTAGAAGTCGAATGTATGATTATTTATTGTCAACAGCAAAAGCTTAGCACTAATTCTAATCAAACCAACATTTAAGATGTATGTTCGAATGTTTAAATAGATAAATACAAATGATTTCACTAAAAAAAAATCAACTCATTAGCCAGCAATTAACTCATTATGTCAGCTTGCACAAGATGTGTTTCTCCTGCAGGCACCATATATTCCTAGTCTTAAACTGAAATGCGCATAAGAGGCACATGGAAAATAGGAGTCCAACAAGCATGTCTAGGGCACGATAAGTTTCCTTTGCAGTTTAGATGTCTGAACAAGTAGTCTCAGAATTTGTTAATTTCATATATTGAAACTCAGAAGGCTGGGAGACATTTGTTCAAAAGATTCAAAAGATTTAAAAAAAAATGACTTTGTGTACTTTTTTCTTTTCCCCAAACGCTAACCAGTTCTCACTGATCTTGGTCTATTGGACAGCATGTGGTTGCTCACATATTAACCTCTAGGTATTTTATGGAGTAACTAGTGTTAGAAAATATCATCTTTATTCTGTAAGTTTTTTTCAATACCATGGATTTTAGCTCATGGTACTTCAGGAGTTTTCAAAAAATTCTTCACCACATATTCCCTGAATGTAAATAATAATGTAGTTAGTAAGAAATTGAAATATGCATTCATTCAACAAACATTTATGCCTCTATTCATTCAAGAAATAGTTATGGAAACTTACTATGTGCTGGGCATGATTCTAAATGCTGAAGTTCAGCATCAAATAAAATAACACTTCTGTATTACATGCTTTATAATAGATTATTGCAGAATTTGGGAGATTTTATAGCTATAAGAGGATGTAAAGCATATAGCAAAATCCACTGATTTTATGAATAGAGTTATGTCAGAGGGATAAGTAACGTCCCGCACAGGGTCACCCAATTAATGTCAGAATACTAACTAGAAGTTGTTTGATGATTTCTACTACAACATCTTACCACCAGTTCTTGCTATGAAAGTAGAATACTAAAGATCTTTATATAGAGATCTTGGGATCTTCTGCCTTTCCTAGGGCATAACAAAGGAGTTACACTTCACATGTTTACATTTAGGGAAGCATTGCAATTTGTTGTTATTTTTGTTATAGTTTTAACCCTTCTGTCCTAAAATCTGTTTACACATCCCAGACCAATTACCATGAAAAAAGACACCTTTGTTGATGATATACATGACACAGCGTGAATTGAGTCCTACTGGTTGTTTGCTATCTAATATCCTTAGCATTGAGCTTAATTTACTCCAGGTATTTAGTTGGCCGTCCCTTATGAAGTGGATTATTTTTTTAGAGTCAGTAATTTACACTGCCATTAGAATGCCCAGGTAGTGGGGCCTCTGGGTGGGCTCAGTTAGTTAAGCCTCTGCATTTTGCTCACCTCATGGATCTTTGGGCTCCTGGGTCTGTGGGGAGTCTGCTTCTCCCTCTCCCTCTGCTCCTACCTACCAGCTTGTGCTCTCTCACTCATTCTCTCAAATAAATAAATAAAATCTTAAAAAAAAAAAAAGAAAAAAGAATGCCCAGACTGTGAGATTGGCCTTCAACCTTCTGGATGAAACAATTGAAAGTTACAGTGGTCAAGGAGTTGTCTTTCGTTCAGGTGTCCTGGAATACCTTCCTGGAAGATGAATTTAAAAGAGAGCTCTGGGTGACTTAATTTTTAATAATCTAACACATTAGCAATCATCTCTGGTTCCTTCTTTCTGTCCTTCGAGAAACTGAAAAATAGATTTAGCAGAAGGAAGAAGCAGACCGATTAATATAGTGCTTCCTCACTATGTGGTAGGAAGCAAACAAAAGCCAAGAGAACTATTATTTCACCACTTAATATAATTTCACTGGTAAGTATGAGATGCAGAAAACTGGTGTTTATGTCCCTGAAGGCAGTGGATGATTTAAATTTACTGTCCACTTAGGCTCACTTTTAGTCATATTTTATCAGGAAACACTCGAGACATGCATCAACCTTTATTAATATACAATGAAAGAAGTAGCACTTCCTTTCTAAAACTCCATTACAGCAACATTATTGCAACATTACTAAATGTTACACAGAAAAAGCTGTCTATGGGAGTACACTGTCACTTGGAATTGATTGAGGGCATCAAAATAATTTTTGCAAAAGATTAATGAGTGTTACAGGCTAATTCCAAGGAAAGCACGTTTTGTCCAGCACCAGTTCCCAGATTCTCATTTTGCTTGTTGCCCTTGACCACCCTTCTGTGTGCCTGAACATAGTCTGCAAGTGAAAGTAAACTTACAGGAAGAATTTTTCTAATCATGGCCAAAGTAGGCATCCTTTCACCGTGGTCTTCCCTGGACCTTAGTAGTTTTCTCTCTGGGAACTGACACAGACATCTCTTTCTGTGACCTTCTCTTTCTTATTTATTTATTTATTTATTTATTTATTTTTACAAAAGATTTTATTTATTTATTTGACAGACAGAGATCACAAGTAGGCAGATAGGCAGGCAGAGAGAGAGGAGGAAGCAGGCTCCCCGCTGAGCAGAGAGCCTGATGCGGGGCTCCATCCCAGGATCCTGGGATCATGACCTGAGCCGAAGGCAGAGGCTTTTAACCCACTGAGCCACCTAGGTGCCCCCTGTGACTTTCTTATTAGAAGAAAGTGAAGGAGCTTCCAAGCCAAAAAGTGACTATTTAGACCTTGACCTTTAATGATGCAAAAAAGCATATCAAAGTTGTTTGATATTAATTCTTAAAAAAACATTCTTTTTTGCTACATAACCTACTTTGGGAAAATAATAGCAACCATAAAATAAAAAGTGACTAGTTTATAAATCTCAGAAGACAGTTTTCCCTTGCCGGCCTCTCCCTCTGGGGTGAAATTACAGAGCACGATGTTCATGCTAGCACTCTAGAGACATCATGTTTATTTTCTCATTGCAGGAATTAAGGGAAAAAATTTATTCATAAATGATTTGCCTGTCAGAGGCAAACTTAGAATGGGAAAGTCAGCATCTTAAGTGACCTAATGTATATTCTCAAGGTTTCTTTTATGTGAATTTGTGGTCTAGTAGTTTTTGTTTGTCACCTTCCTTTTTTTTTTTTTTTTTTTAAGAGAGGGTATATGTGTGATTTGGGGGCATGCAGTGGGACAGAGGGAGAGGGAGAGAATCTCAACCAGACTCCTTGCCCAATGTAGAGCATGACATGGGGTTTGCTCTTATGACCCTAAAATCATGTTTTGAGCCCAAATCAGACACTTAACTGAGCCACCCAGGCCCCCTTTGTCACCTACTGTGGAGTGAGAGAGTCTGGATGTGGGATTCTAAGTAGAATTAGTCCTCTACAGATATATAGCTACTTCCTTAATAAAGATAATTAATCAATCCAGCATAAATTCTCACATCTCTGCTATGTGCCAGACACTGTTCCAGGTTCTGGGAAGTAGATATATGAACAAGATGAAGCCCTGTTGGCAGGTACATAAAGTCTAGGGCCAAGGGACACATATGCAAGAGCAACTATGAAACAACGTTAGTGCTATGAAATGTAAAAGCAAAGGAGTCCCTGGGGGCACAAGGGAAGGAATATATCCCCAGTTTTGGGGTGGCAGTAGGGTGAGTGAGGGAAGTCTTGGAGCAAGGAAGGCAAAACAAATATATAACAGGTTCATATCTATTGCTTAATAGGCAGAAGGTCTGTGAAATTAAATTTGAACAGATGACATAAGACAGTATTTGTTTTCCAGTTTGGAGTGGCTCTCACTATCTACCGAAAATGATATGCTACAAAGACTTTCAAGAAATAAATAATAATAGTTTTAATCCAATACTTCATTACTTTGAGTCTGTCATGAGAAAATAATATAAAATATGGACTGTTCTATAGTCTTGAATATCTTTATGATAGTGCTCATTATAATGAAGAAATATGGGAAACAAAGTAAATGTGTATCAAAATAATATTCATTAAATTTTGTTACATCCTTGTTATTATTAGAGATGGTTATGAAACCTTCATGAAAAAGTAGCTTTTTTTGCATCTCATATAAGGTAGAAATGGGGGAAAGAGATTACAGAAAGACAAGAAAGAAGAAGACAGGAAGGCCCGGGAAAGAAATAAAAGTATTTAGGCCAGAATTAGTCTAGGGTTTCTCTGAACATCGAAGATTTTTGTTCATCTTAAATAGTGCTTTTCAAAACTGATTTTTGGAAGTGGAAATATTTTTTATGAAAAATTATATCTACTGCGGATTTCTAATACCTAAGACTTATAAAATATGTTAAGATAGTATTTTATTAATATTTATTTGAGGCAGAAGACATGAACAGACACTTCTCCAAAGAAGACATACAAATGGCTAACAGACACATGAAAAAATGTTCATCTTCATTAGCCATCAGGGAAATTCAAATCAAAACCACACTGAGGTACCACTTTACACCAGTTAGAATGGCCAAAATTAACAGGATAGGAAACAACAAGTGTTGGAAAGGTTGCAGAGAAAGGGGAACCCTCTTACACTGTTGTAATGCAAGTTGGTGCAGCCACTTTGGAAAACAGTGTGGCGATTCCTTAAGAAATTAAAAATACTACCCTATGACCCTGCAACTGCATGACTGGGTATTTATCTCAAAGACACAGATGTAGTGAAAAGAGAGCCTATCTGTACCCCAGTGTTCATAACTGCAATGGCCATAGTCACCAAACTGTGGTAAGAACCAAGATGCTCTTCAACAGATGAATGGACATGGTCCATATATACAATGGAATATTATGCAGCCATCAGAAAGGATGAATACCCAACTTTTGTATCAACATGGATGGGACTGGAGGAGATTATGCTGAGTGAAATAAGTCAGGCAGAGAGTGTCAATTATATGGTTTCACTTACTTGTGCAGCCTAAGGAATAACATGGAGGACATTAGGAGAAGGAAAAGAAAAGTGAATTGGGGTAAATTGGAGGGGGAGATGAAGCATGAGAGACTGTGGGTTCAGAAACAAACTGAAGGTTTTGGAAGGTAGGGGTTGAGGGGATGGGTGAGCCTGGTGGTAGGTATTGCATGGAGCTCTGGGTGTGGTGCATAAACAATGAATCCTGGAACACTGAAAAAATATAAAGATGTAAAAAAAAGTTGAAAAATTCCAATTTTTAGCACTTACTTAAAATAAGCTAGTTAATGAGAACAATGAGACAATTTTGATTAACTCAACAACCTGAAATTAGGCTTTATGGATGACAGTTACATCTTCTGTTTACTTCTTTAGTTTGTTTTGGCTGTTGGGTATGAAGAAACTTTTAATGCGTGATACTACACTCTTATAGAGCTTAATAGAAGCAAACATACAAAATTCATACAAAGAATACAACAAACACCAATCAATCACACTAAAAGGAAGATTATGTGCACAGAGCTGGCAGGAGGTTCTGAATTCTGATCACTAAACAAAGGCCAGTTTTCTCAACAACCCTTGTTAAGTTGATATTCTCTCTCTCTCTTTTTAACCATTTATTTATTTATTTATTTTTAATTGTCTAATGTATTAGAAACTTGGTGCAGAACATATATGAAAAAGCATGTTGGAATGGATTCCAGTCTTTAACATAGCTTAAAAATACATGATTATGCTATGTATATAAATTAAATCTAAGCAAATATTTATATACCAAAGACAAAAATTATGCACATGGGGCTTGATTTGAACTGTCACATTCGTGGGTGTATAATGTGTTTTTGCTTTGCCAGGGAATGATATTTATTATAAATAAGAAGTTGATAACTTTTGTGCAATTTTGGGGAAAAACTTTAGAGAATATATTAAAAAAATTATAGGGGTGCCTGGGTGGCTTAGTCGGTTAAGCATCTGATGCTTGATCTCAGCTCCAGTCTCAATCTCGTGGTTTGAGTTCAAGCCCTGTGTTGGGCTCTATGCTGGGCATGGAGCCTGTTTTAAAAAAACTGTAGTACTTTAAACCATTATACTTGTTCCCTGGATTCCTGTCCCTGAAACACATAATAAATGTCAAACAAAGTAATAAATGCTAAATGTGTTCAGGGAGAACAAGCAAAGTGAGCTTGTGGAGTGAGGAATCTTCTAAGCAGTCCTTTAGTTTTCTATTTGTATTCTATAGTTCTATATTCTATGTATATGTATTCTATATTCTCTAGTATTCTATTTGTCTGAATGCTAAGCTGTGCATGTGCAGGATGACTGTTTGAAGTCTTGTAAAGCAGAGCCAACAGTTTTTTTCTTCTTTCCTTTATCTTTTGAGCTGAACAAGATATTCTGGACATCACAGAGTGCTGAGAAACATTAGTTTTCTGATTAGACAGAATATCACAAACGTTAATTATTCTTAATTATGATTAAGGATGTATGGGAATACATGAACATAACAAGAAATGGAAGAAATGCCAAAGAACCAAATGGTACTTGTAGAACTCAGAATACCGTGCCCTAAATTAAAGATTCATTGGGTGAGCTTAACAGCAGTTCAGACACTACAGGAGAAGAGACAAATAATCTTAAAAACATAGCAACATAAGCTATCCAAGATGAAAGATGAGAAAAGGACTGAAATACAATGAAAAAAGTTTGATAACCTATGAGCCATGTTTCTTGTCACATAGTCTCTGTATTCAGAAGGAGCCCTCACTTGGTTTAATATTCCACTAGTGCCTTTTGAAATTCTTAGCAATTTTTGGATAAGGCCTCCCTCATTTTAATTTTGCACTGAGTCTTGCAAATTGTCTAGCTGGTTCTGCCTAGATAATACTAGACAGTATACCATTCATGTAGTTGAAATCCTAGAACTGGTGGACAGTGGGGGTGAGGGGTGAAAAAATGTTTAAGAAATAATGGTTGTAATTATTTCCAAATTCATGTTGGTCCAAGGAGCTCCATGAAACTAAATCACAAAAAACATTAAGAAAGCCACACCAAGATGATCATAATCAAATTACTTAACATCAGTGATAAAGAGAAAACCTTAAAAGCAGCCACAGCATATTTTATTTTTTCCAGCTTTATTGTTATATAATTGATATACAACATTGTGAGTTTAAGGTGTACATGTGTTGATTTGATACAATTACATATTGCAAAAATGATTATCACCATAGCATTAGCTAACACCTCTATCATGTCACATAATTATCCTTTTTGTGTGTGTGTAACATTACTATCATATCACATAATAATATTGTGTGTGTGTGTGTGTAGAACATTTATGATCTATTCTCTATACTTGTAGGTATACAATACATTGTTATTAACTATAATCACCAATGTTTGTACACGTTGACCAATGTTTCCCCATTCTTCCCACCTTAAGAGTCCCTGGTAACCAATGTTCTACTCTCAGTTTAACAAGTTCATCTTTTAGATTCTACATATAAGTAATACACAGTATTTGTATTTCTGTTTGACTTATATCACTTAGCATAATGCCTCCAAGGATCACCTATGTTGTTATAAATGTCAGAATTTCCTTCTTTCTTATGTCTGAACAATATTCCATTTGGTGTATATTTCCCATGTTTATCCATTCACCCATCGATGAACACTAAGATTGTTTCTCTATATTGGCTATTGTGAATAATGCTGCAATAAACAAGGGTGCATAGATACCTCTTTGAGATCCTGTTTTCATTTCCTTTGGAAATACACCCAGAAGTGGGATTGCTGGATCATATGTAGTCCTATTTTTAATTTGTTTGAGGCACTTAAATTCTGTTTTCCATAGTGGCTGTACCAACTTCAAATCCCACCAACAGTGCATAAAGTTTCCCTTTTCTCTATATTCGAGTCAACACTTGTTATCTCTTGTCTTTTTGATGATTGCCATTCTAACAGTGGGAGGTAATATACCATTGTGGTTTTGATTTGCATTTCTCTGATGATTAGAGATAATAAGCACCTTTTCATGTGCCTGCTGTCCACTTATTTTGAATTTTATTTTATTTTTTAATTTGTTTTTCAAATTTATTATTTTTCTAATTATGTTCAGTTATCCAACATATAGTACATCATTAATTTTTGATGTAGTGTTCAATTCCTTAGTTGTGTATAACACCCAGTGGTCATCACGACACATGACCCCCTTAATACCCATCACTGGCTGCCCCATCCCCCACCTCCCCTTCTGTAAACCTCATTTTATTTCCTGGAGTCCAGAGTGTTGTCCACTTTTATGTCTTCTTTGGAAAAAAAGTATTTCAGTTCCTCTGCTGATTTTTTAGTCAGAATTTTTGCTGTTGAATTGTATAGATTTTAAAAATTATTTTATTTTATTTTTTTAGAAGATTTTATTTATGGGGTGCCTGAATGGCTCAGTTGTTAAGCATCTGCCTTTGGCTCAGGTCATGATCCCAGGGTCCTGGGATTGAGCCCCACATTGGGCTCCCTTCTCCACAGAGAGCCTTCTTCTCCCTCTCCCACTCCCCCTGCTTGTGTTCCTGTTCTCACTGTCCCTCTCTGTCAAATAAATAAATAAAATATTAAAAAAATTTTTTTTTAAATAAAAAAGATTTTATTTATTTGTCAGAGAGAGAGCACAAGCAAGAGGAGCAGCAGGCAGAGGAGGAAGCAGGGTCCCCGCCGAGCGAGGAACCCGATGTGGGACACAATCCCAGGACCCCAGGATCATGACCTGAGCTGAAGGCAGATGCTTAACTGACTGAGCCATACAGGTGTCCCAAGTTGTATACCTTTTTACTTACATTAGACATGTTGCTGGAGGCAAGCAAAATAAAAGCAAAAATGAAGTATTGGGGCTACATCAAGATAAAAAGTTCCTGCACAGCAAAGGAAACAATCAACAAAACTAAAAGGCAGCCTACAGAATGGAAGCAAATACTTACAAATGCATATCTGATAAAGAATTATTATCCAAAACCTATAAAGAACTTACCAAACTTAACAACCAGAAAACGAATAATCCAGTTAAAAAATGGGAAGAAGACATGAATAGACACTTTTCTAAAGAAGACATCCAGATGGCTAACAAACACATGAAAAGTTACTCAGTGTCACTCATCATCAAGGAAATACAAATCAAAACCATAATTAGATATCACCTCACACCTTTGAGAATGGCTAAAATTAACAACACAAGAAGCAAGAAGTGTTGATGAGGATGTGGAGAAAGGCAAACCTTCTTGCACTGTTGGTGGGAATGCAAACAGGTGCAGACACTTTGGAGAACAGTTTGATGGCTTTCAAAAAATTAAAAATAGAACTATACACCAAATGGAATATTGTTCAGACATACGAAAGTGTATTGATAACAGCTTCACTTCAATTGCATACAAAAAGTCTACAATTTTATTATAACCCCCCCTTTTTTTTTTTACAATACCCCTCTCACATTATGTTGGTTTGTCTGCCTAGTCTTGACAGAGAGGTCCCATGTAGGGATTGAAAGTAAACACAGGTTATGCCTAGATTAAGGAAAAGCAAATTGGGGAGGGGAGAGTGCAGAGCAAAGGACAAGGGAGGGAGAAAAATAAGCTATCTTTCCACTCTTATTGTATTATTTTCCTAATCTATTCAGTTCCAAAATTACTTTTTTAAAGCTCACACTGTACATGTCACCCTTCCTTCGCCTATTTTAGTGGTGTTCCATTGCTTACAAATGTAATACAAATTCCATAGCCCATGTTATATGTCAGTAGTATCTCGATAAAAAATTCCATCGTCTTGTGGATATAGACAAACGGAGGCAAAAAGATCCAGAATAGCCAATACAACATTGAAGAACAAAGTCAGAGGAGTGACACTACCTGACTTCAAAACCTACTATAAAGCCATAAAAATCAAGACAGTGTGGTATTGGTGAAGGAATAAACAGATACATCAATGGAATAGATTAAAGAGCCAGTAATAGACTCACATAAATATCAACTGATCTTTCATAAATAGGCAAAGGAGATACAAGGGAGCAAAGATAGTCTTTTCAACAAGTGATGCCAGAGCAATTGGGCAATCCACATGCAAAAAAAAGGGGATGGGTCTAGCCAAAGACCTCTCCACCACAAAAATTTACTCAAAATGGATTGCAGAACTGTAAAACTCCTAGGAGATAAATACAGGAGAAGAGCTAGATGGCCTTGGGCATGGCAATGATTTTTTTAGGTATAATACCAAAGGCACAACCTATGAAAGAAATAATTGATAAAGTAGACTTCGTTATAATTAAAAACTGCTCTGTTGAAGACAATGTGAAGAGAATGAGAAGACAATCCATGGATTGGGAGAAAATACTCACAAAATACGTATCTGAAAAAGGACTATTATCCACATACACAAAGAACTCTTAAAACTCAAAATAAGAAAACAAACCATTAAGAAATGGGACAAAGACCTTAATAGAAATCTCACCAAAGGAGACATACAGATGAAAAGATGTTCAAGGTCATATGTCATTAGGGAATTGCAAATTAAAACAATAGCAGGATACCACTACATTCCTATTGGAATGACCAAAATGTAGAACACTGACAACACCAAATGCTGCTGCTGATGTAGAGCAATAGGAACCCTCATTAATTGCTGGTGGGAATGCAAAATGGTAAAACCACTTTGAAGATAGTTTGTCACTTTCTTATAAAACTAAAGATACTTCACTTACCACCCAGGAATCATATTCCTTGATATTTATCCAAAAGAATGAAACTTACATCCACCCAAAATCTTACACATGGATGTTCATAGCAGTGTTAAACAATTGCCCAAACTTGGAAGAAACTAAGATGTCCTTCAGTAGATTAGTGGATAAATAGACTATGATACATGCGTTGGACTTACAGTCCCTTGGGTGAGAAGACTTTCCCAAGGGAGACAATGAGTCAACAAAGATAAAACAAACAAACAAACAACCTATTGCACTATGAATTTGGCAGGACACAAAGATGTCAAAGCATCAAAAGTATTAGTGTTCTGCTGCTGTTGGATTGAGGAGCATTAACCCTAAATAATCTCAGTTAATGCAAGTTTAGGGAGCTTCTGGAGTTTACCCTGTGGGAATGGCAAAAAGGAGCTACAGAAATAGCTCAGATTTGGATCCTTTTTGATGACTTCATAATAGCAGGTGGTAGATGTTTTTTAAGGATTACTTTAAGAACTGATTGGAATCATCTAGGAAGTTTTTAAAATTCCCAGGACCAGGTCCAACTCCCTAGCAGTTAAGTCTGATTCTCCAGGGCTGGGACAAGAACACTATATATATATATTTTTTTTAAAAAGATTTTATTTATTTATTTATTTATTTGACAGAGAGAGAAGCTAGAGAAGGAACACAAGCAGGGGCAGTGTGAGAGGGAGAAGCAGGCTTCCTGCTGAGCAGGGAGCCTGATGTGGAGCTTTATCCCAGGACCCTGGGATCATGACTGGAGCCGAAGGCAGACACTTAATGACTGAGCCACCCGGGCGCCCCCAGAACATTATATTAAAACAACAACAACAACAACAACAACAAAAACAAACTTCCCAGGCCATTTCAATATGCAACCACATTAGAAAATAATTGCTTAAATATAATACTCTGAATAGTTACCTTGTGGAAATCACAAATACACCCCTACTTTTAAATAGAAAAAAAGTAGAATTGTTATGCAATTGTGTTTTTATCCCAGAGTAAAATTTACTGTGACTGTATAACAAATATATTCAAAAAGTGCTACATCTCAAACAGCTTAGAAGAAGGTACGATGGTTAAATTTGTATGTCAGCTTAACTGGGTCCTGGGGTTCCTGCATATTTGAGAGTTTCTGCAAGGGTGTTTCTGGATGAGATGAACATTTCAATTGGTAGACTTTAACATTAGATTACATTACATTTTAATCAATAGAGTAAGGCAGATTAGCCTTCTTAATGTGGGTGGGCCTCATCCAATCAGTCAAAAGGGTGAGTAAAACCAAAAGGCTGATCCTCCCCTCCATGAGAAAAATTCTCTAGACAATTACCTCTTGAGTTTATCTGCAACATTGGCTCTTCCTGCCTGATGGCCTTTCAACTGGAACTTCTCTCTGTGGGTCTCACATACCATTGGAATGCCCCACAGATTTTGGACTTCCTGGCCTTTTGAATTGTGTGAACCAATTCCTTATAATAAGTCTCCTCTCTCTCTGTCAGCATGTGAGTGTGTGTATATACAATATATATTATATTAGTTATTTGGAGAACTTGATTAATACAGATGTTATTTTTATAAAACTGTTACTTGTCTCAGGAAAGCAGTTCCAGTTAACAGTAGGATTTTGATATTAAGAGGCATGTGAAGAGTTTACAGTTGTTTCATGAAATTTGAAGATAGAAGAAAGTACTATTTTTAGTGTAATGCATTAAATTTCAGAATGTGTGATTTAAAGTAAGTATGTATAATGAAGTACTGTATGGTGACTAACATAATATAAAAAAAAGTAAATGACTGCATCAAAAAAATAAGTATGTAACTAATTAAATCAAATATGTACATATTTGCCTTTTAAAATTTACATTCTTATTAGTATATATATACTCCATCAGTCTTTTACCTTCATTCATACCTATTATGTTTGTATTCTCATTTGGTTATTGAAAGTATCTTATATTCTGGATTGTCTTATGTTCAGGCATATGTGGCAGTTAATTTTATTGAAACTCATAGTTTTCTTACATGTAATAGGTGACAAAATAGTACCCCTTAGGGTTATTTGTGTGAATGAAATAAGGTAATTAATATAAAGTGTTTAGTATAGTGCCTGCCACATAGTTATTATTTGGTAATTATAAATGTGTTTTTTTTTCTTTAAAAGCATATTGTAAGGACAGAGTTGAATAAAGAACTGGTAGAGTTAAACTACTTTTTTTCTTTTTTTCTAAGGCATGGAAAATTGTTGGCTTTCAGATAATTGAAGTTAGGTTCTATACTTTGAGGTTATTTGTCCAGATAATTTCTCCATGGAAATTTCTCCAAGGACACATTCTTCATCACATATTATTTTTGGGAAAATGTAATTATTCTGCCATTCTTCCCCATGGCTAGAAAAAGCAGCTGAGGCAATGAACTTATTTTGTGAAGAAGAGACTATTAATTCTTAGTGTGAGCCTGAAGGAGGGGGTTTACATCTTATCAATTTGGGGGAAATACCTTAAATATTGTGTAATTTTTTATTTTATTTCAGGAACAAAAAAGCTCTATTAGCAGGATAAAGCCTTACTCCTCTTATAGGCTCTACTTCTCACACACAAAAACCTAATTTCTGTTGTCTAATTTTTGACAACAAAATTATAACTGCATTTTTATTATTAACAATTATATTCAATTATGTAATATATAATTATATTAACTATATTAACTATATGATCATACTAACAATTATATTTATGTTTATAACTTATTCTGAACCCAGCTTTATTCTTAAAACTTCCATCAAGATGATTTTCAAAGTCATGGAGGTGCGCCTGGGTAGCACAGTTGATTATGTTTCTGACTTTTGGTTTTTGGCCTAGGTGATTTCAGGGACTGTGGGTTTGAGCATCACATCGGGCTCCACGCTCAACGTGGGAGTCTGCTTGAGATTCTCTCTCTCTCCCATCCTGCGTGTGCTCTCTTTCTAAAATGAATAAATAAATCTTTAAAAAAAATAAAGTCATGGAAAAACTTTTGTATAAAAACTACTTGTTACATTTTGTAGAGTAGCAATATATCTTATTGTTCACTCATTCACCCACTAGTTTTCAGCGTCAACAATGTGAAAGAATGTTGCACGTGTCACCAAAAAGGCATACTCATGGTCCCTTTCTCAAAGAACATGAGGATCATTTGAAATCTCTCAGCTGAAGTAGACTGCCTCTTCCACACAGTCATCCTCTATCACATGATTCAGTATTTTCCCTCACAACATACCTGAAAATATTTAAGTTCCTTGACTTCAAGCAGTCTTTTCCCTTAGAACAAGTGCTTGACACTAGAAGATACTCAGTAGATATGTTTATTGACAGATTATCTTATTATTATCTATGGGGTAGTTATTTTATGGTCCCCTTTTACAGTTGAAGAAATAGGCACAAAGTGTTCAAGTTATTTGCTTGAAGTCACATGGTTAATGGAATGTTAGAACTGGGATTTGATTCCCGATATGTGAAGGTACATGAATAGTCCTGACCACAAAAGGTTAGGAGTGATGACCATTTCTTTTTGATTGCACTGTAGGTAATGAATAGGAAATGATGCTTTAGACAGGAGTTGGTTCACACTCTAGAAATTCTAAAACATAAAGTTGAAAAGTTTGAACTTGATTCAGAAAGCAGAAGGAGGATATTTTTAGAGAATATATTGTTTTTATTGCTTTGTCTTTGCACGTACTGATCTCATTGTCCCCTTCTCTCCACTTCTTCATCTTCTTTAGTGAGTATTGAAATTAACATTTCATATTCCTGATTACACAATACTGGTCTGGACATATTTTCTTGTCCCTATATTAAATAATACTGAGAACAAGCAAAAACAACTTAGCTGCTTGCTCTAGGAAATACAAGTTCCTAGGAAGATCAGCCTACAAACTAGTTAAAATAATTTACCTGCTGAGACAAACAGATTCCTCATCTAGACTGGCCTCAAAACCAGTCCACAGTTATATCATAAACTCTGCTCATTCCCATCTATCTCTGTGACTTCCTAGGCCCACATTAAAGGCGCTGAGCCTGGATCTCAAGATCCTCTGTCATCCCATGCCTTCACCCTTCTGAGATACTACTAAGCCTTTGACAAAGTGGCATTATCCTTTATTGCGGTATGTCCGGTAAGTTTAGCTCTGATCTTCAGATTTTTCTGATGGACTTCTAGGGAGTTGACAGTTGACAATTCATGTCTACTTTTTATAATACTCAGCTGAAGCTTTATTTCCCTTGGTAGACCTGAGATGTCCCCTTTATTTCCATGCCCAGGCACAGTTAATGCTCCCCGTCTATACCTGCTGACATTCCTCTATTCTATCAGAGTGCAGTCCTGCTATCAGATGGGGAGTTCCTAAGGGCAGTGGCTGTGAACTTTCATCACTGTATATCCTTAGCACTACCTTGAGCAAAAATTGGGTGCTCAATGATGTTGAATTATTGACTATGGTATTGAATGAGTGAATGAATGTATAACCTAGTGCAGATAGGCATAAGGAGATCAGAAGGCAGTGGCCTTCATTTATCAATGGGATAATGAGCACTGGTGAATAGAAATGACCTGCTTCCCCCAAATCAGGAGAGTCAAGCACCATTGGGAAAATTTCAGGAACCTATTGAAGAGAAATATAGCTTTATATTTCTATTAGTGTTGTTTAAGCCTGACCACATAGGAAAAAGCAAGGA
Source organism: Mellivora capensis (assembly GCA_004024625.1). NCBI lineage: Eukaryota > Metazoa > Chordata > Mammalia > Carnivora > Mustelidae > Mellivora > Mellivora capensis. The sequence goes on along the minus strand of PISX010006580.1, from coordinate 7,086 downwards.
TATTTTAAAAAATCCAATCCCTTCTTCCTGGGTGCTAGCCTCACCCTACCACTCTGATTTAATTTGGTCTGTTGTGGGGAAAGATATTAGAATATTTTAAATGTGCTCCTGAAACTTCTAACAAGCAAAGCTGAGAATCCTTGGTCTAAATGTTCAAGGTTGCTTTCCTTGACACCCTTCTAAGCCCAGGGATTCTTCTGGAGCTCTAGTCAGTAGGAGGATGCATGAGATCATCCTGCCAAGGAGGCTTCGTGCAATTTTGTGTGAAAGATATGGGATGGTCATGGGTTAGGTAGTTTAAAAAGTATATTCAATATGATCTTTTCTTTAATTTGGAAAGAGAAGAAAATTTCATTTTTTGTGTAATTCAAAGTATGAAATGTAAATGTTGGTAAGAAAACAAAATAATGTAATTCTCAATAGAGGCATGTTCCTTTGGGAATTTTCTAAAACTGTTTTTGTTTGTTTGTTTGTTTCTGAGGTTTTTTTGGTTTTTGTTTTGTTTTGGTGGGAGAGACTTGAAATGTGAATGTTTATCAAAAGGGAACATGGGTTTAAAGATTATAAGACTGCATTTGTTGCTAGAGTTACAAGTGTGTATGTGCTCTTCTCTGTTCCCTTAGCAACCTGTACTAGCTTTATCCACACTTCTTACTATGCTTGGTATGGAACTTGGCAGTTTGCTTTCTCTTCTCCCCATTAATTTGTAAGCACTTGAGGTGGGGCAGTGTTATAACTCTCTATTTCCAAGTTGAGTGCCTAGTGACTCTTAATAGGGGTTGACTGATTAGAACGAATGAGGGAAAAGAAAGAAAGAACTATCCATCATTTGGCTAGATTTAACTACAGCATGATGCAAGTGAAGTCGTGGATGTGAGTTCCTACTGGCTCGGGGCCAGGTGGTTACTCAAAGATACTGTCCCATGACCTTGTACTGCCCCTTAAGCCTAGGCAGCTGCTTAGCACATGTTGGTGCTTCAGAGAAAAATCTCGCCAGTATTAAGAACTCAAAGGACAAGTCTTAGAAATGGTGGCTACTAGCACCATTGTGAATCAAGATCAACTCCATTTATTTCCTCCTCTATAAATTAAGGCACATTACTTCTTATAATACCTGTATCTATATTATGATCATATAACATGCTTTCTAGTAAAATTGTCTAGCATTTGTGGGAAAGTGCAACAAGTTCTTCTCCTTGCTCCTAGATGCCCCATTGTCTCTTTAAAATATGCTCCATACTTCTACTTCTTCCCACAGTTATTATCCTGATGTAGAAGGCAGGGAGAGTTTAAAGGTCTTTCTCACTGGGACCCTGAAGTACTCATTTGCAGAGTTTATGGGAAAGAAGATCCTGTGTTTTCAGTCTCTTCTGATGCATGTATTTCCATTCCCTGACCTTTCAAAAAATGACCTTTCAGAAGCACTGGTTGTTGAGAATGGGAAATAATATGGACAACTCTAACTTTATATCATGTTCTGGTTCAAAATTGACTTCATGGTCGTCCCTTAAAAGGCTCTTCTTATGACAGGTTCATCCAGCTCAGGAAATTCTTGGCTGTCACAAATCTTTACAAAGCATTGCTTACAAAGATCTGCATTCTATCTCGGCTCCTCCGGTATGTGTTAATGATATTTTAGGTGCATGATTTAAAAATCTTTTGAAGTGTTTTCTTATCTGTGATTGCCTTTTATTTTGGAAATGACTTTATGAGTCAGTTAAAGGAGTAACTGAGACTTAGGTTATTAATTGAAGTTACTGAGTTGTATGTGGTCAGCTTTCTAAATAGAGCAGGACCTGGTGGTAGAGCCCAAATTTTGAGGGATCTACCTCTGAGTATTCTTTATTACATGGTTGCACTGCCTTATCGAACAGGGGTCCATCAGTGTTTATATTCTGCCCTTTTAAGGTTTATGGTCCCCAGAACAGCCTTATGTCAGAAGTATATGTGGTCAGATGGGGTACTACTGACTGGGTTAAGTGAGGAGGGTGAGAACCCAGAGTGTTTCCCAATGAAAGGCTACAATATGTGAAGACTGGGAAGCAAAGAAGAGCTTGTAGGTGATTAATGAGCTAAAATGGGTTCACTAGGGCTGAAGTGAAGAATTGGAAGTTGGAAGTCATACACTTGAGCCAAAACAGTGGAAGGGGATAGGGAATCTTTAAGGCATGTTAAGATGTATGTCTGACGTATCTTTAGAAAGTTATTGTTTGTTGAATGATCTAGTCTCCAGTTCTCTTATTTTAACTTTGAGAAAAGTAAGAATCCAAGAGGTTAGGTCACTTACTAAAGACCACAAAATTAAATTCATAGCAGAGTTGGGACTAGAATTTAGGTCAGATTTCTGATCAAGTACTAATTTCCTTATGCTATTGGGCCGTATTTCATGGTTCTCAATATTGCCTATGATTTCCAGGGTATTAGGATAATTTGGGAGTTTAAAAAGCTATAGAAGGCTGAACTCACCCTGCAGGGACTTGATTAAGTTGGTTTGGGATGGGGCCGAGCATGCATTTATTTTAAAAGCTCTCTAGGAGATTTTTAATGTGTGGCTAGGTAGAGAGCCACTTAACTAAATTATAGGACTTTTTTTTTCTATAAAGCTAATATACCTAATGCATATTCTCCTGTATTTTTTTTTAAACAGAAGAAGAATGCTTGCTACAAGTCTTATAGATTACAGTTTTCTTGAGTGCACTCTGCCTTAGTGCAGTTGTGCACGTGAAAGAGATTTGATCTCTAGGAGTTGAGGAGGTTAGAAGCAGTTCTCAATCATAGGTAATGGTGATAATGTGCAACTTTAAATAATTCTCCAAGTACTTCAACTAGAGCCTTCTCCATGGTGTCATCTCAAGTTGGTAATCCCTGTTCTAATGCACAGAAGGAAGGAGAATTTATTTCTGACATGGTGGCTGACTTAATGTTTCTCTAAATCTGCTCATCAGTCATTACTTCCATTATGTGTATGAGGTCAAAGGGAAATATGTCTATGGAGACCTTTTATCTTCCCATAAAATCACTCAATCATGACTGTAGACTGAATTTCTCATGTTGGGCAGTCATCTAGTGTATGTGTCCCATCACAAGAAGCCAAGGTGACAGGATACAGGTAGCGTGCATGTCATCTGTTTCACCTCCACTGTCACAGTTCTGTACCAAACTAGAATGCAATGCCGCTGTCTTATTCTACGTAACACCGCAGGTAGGATGGATGAGTTCTGTCTGTCATTTTTGGAATAAATAAAGGTGATGCCTAGAAAACAAGGACAGAGTTGTTATTTATCTATAAACATAGATGTGAATACAAGACCTGTTGATCCCAAGCATAGGCTTATAGTATTATTTGAAAGTGTTTATGCACTTTCCATCCCATTATGCACCTGCCTTCCTCCTTCCTTGCTTGTCTTCTTCCCTTCTTCTCTCCCTCCCTCTTTCCTTTCTTCCCTTCCTTTATCTCTTTTCTTTCTTTTTCATTTAACTTTAAAAAGTCATGTTTGTATTGCTTGTGTATCCCACCCTTTTGGTCATGCTTCCCATTTGGTTTCCAGAACTTTTAATCTTGAATGTACAGTCCTCCTTTCCTTCTTCTGTGTAATTGTCCAGAGATTATTCTTGTGGATGCTTCAAAGGTCTTGTTACTTACACAAGAACTTGAAATAGTATGGCCTTATTTCACTCCTGGTTTCAGATTGCCTTGATTATATTGTTTACTTGAATGTCTTAATTTCTCCTTCAAATTTATTAATCATTACTGTAATCACTTCACTTTTTTTGCAGGAAATACTACCTTAGGAATCCATAGTCTTGAGTTGGAATAGGAAAGGAGTCATTTTTGAGAAAGAGGATGCAAGAGTAAGATTTTGATTCCCAAGGCAAGGTTAACAGATACCTGTGAGAAAACATAGATGACAATCACATATCAAGAAAATGATACACTTTGAAACACACTGCCTTTGGAATTTGCTCACCCTATGTGGTAGATGGTAGATCTCCCTTCTGGTATTCTCCAGGTCAACAAATATTTTCTCCAAAGCTTTTAAATGTCTGGTTTCAGCTCAGAATACTTGCATTGATGCCTCCATTTATGGTCCTTTAGTTTGCCAGAATAATTTGAAAAAAGACAAGAATCAGTATATTTTGCAAGAGCCACATAGGATAAAGGCAATGTGATGTTTTAACCTTATTTTTAAAAATATTTTTTCAGGGTGCATGAGTGACCAGTCAGTTAAATGACCAACTCTTGATTTGGGCTCAGGTCATGATCTCAGGGTTCTAGGATCAAGCCCTGTGTCAGGCTGTGTGTACTGGGGAGTCTGCTTAAGGAGTCTCTCTTTCCCTCCCCCTCTGCCCCTCTCCTTGGATGTTCTCTTTCTCTCTCTCTCTAAAAGAAATAAATCTTTAGAGAAAATAATTTTTCAAATTTAAAATAAACCCCTACCTTCTAGTTCAGCATTATAAGGTGTTTCCCCATCTTCAGCTTTCTTCAAACATAATACAGTTGTTATCTATATTGGTTGTCAGTGGTTTAGAAAATATTTTCGAGGAGAGGGTAAACCATATTGCCTCTACAAACTTCACTCCATCCTAAGGAGTTTCTTTAGGCTTGTAGGAGCTTATAATACTTTACCCAATAAACATTTGTGGCTCCCAGGGAGTTGAAAAATTTTTTTTAAAGTCAAAGCTATAAAAATGGTGTTTGAAAATGCTTACATAAATACAGATACCATCTGCATGATTTCATTTGGAGATAATTTCAAAAGCCTAAATTTGAGGCTTCTTATACTTGTGAAGTTCAAAGTACTCACCCTCTTATAGCTCTTCCCCCATAATAGATTCTTCCCTAAAGCACTGAGGATCAAGGTTTTACTCTCCACATTGACACCTGGATCTCTCACCCATGTCTACATACACACTGACATGAACTATATTCTATATGTCACCTGATAGGTGAAAAACATTCTAAGACAATACAGTGGAGGTGGTTATACTTGATGGGTAGGCAAGTGTAAACTATACAGGAACAACATTCTTAATGCTTGGACAGCTGTAATTCCAGATGTCTGGTGCTTAAGTGGGAACCCAGTAATTTATGAGCCAGACTGGAACCGTCTAAATTCTTCGACATAACTATGAATAGTGTTTTGTGTCTTTTACACTTGCATTTTTCTAAGTACTTCAAAATTCATTAGACACATTATTATTTGGTTTTAGATATAAAGGAGAAAAGAAGAAGTTGAAATATCTAAGAAAGTTGTAACTTAGGACCTTGTAAAAATCTGGCATGGCTCTCTTCTCCTTGCTGGGTCTGAAGTAATTTTCAGGGAGAGAGAACAAGTAAAATTTTTCTTCTGTTTTCTTTCCACAACCCCAAAAGCACTAAATAACATATATACACACACACACAAAATAAATAAATAAATAAATAAATAAATAACATTTACATAACATCTGCACTACTTCTGAGCCCTCTGGTGGTAGGCTTTCAATATCAAATGCCTGAGAAATCTTGGAATCCCTAAGATAAAAAGCAGATGTGGATTTGTCTGCAACCCATTCCCAAGCCTTGGGGGCTTGACAGAACAATGCTTCAAAGAGGGAGAGGTATTCTGTGCTCTTTCATAATTCCTCAGCATTTGAAATGCATAGCCATTATAGTATCTGTGGCAAAGAATGTTTTTATTCTTTGTATTTTATCCTTGTATTTATTTTACCCTTCTTCCTTTTGGTGATTAATTCTTCATCAAATTGGCAGTGTACTGGACATTACATTTCTCAAGGTCTCCTTTGCCTCTGTGTGGTCATGTGGCCATGTTATGTCCAGTGGGATGTGTGCGTAGAACTTACACACCATATTCGTAAAGAAAGCTTCTTTCTCTCTACTTCTCTTTCCCACTTTCCATGGGCTAGGCATGGTGGTAAGCTAGCCATGACCATGCAGATGAGAGAAGCTTACAAGAACCTGTAAGAACAATATGTAGAATGAACAATAAGAATAAATGAATATGAGTCATGTGTGGCTTTGAAGGCAGAAGTCCTATCTTAGGTAAATAGGAAGATAGATGATGATGATAATGATGATGATCTTGGATCAACTACAAATGTCTGGATTGCTATGAGATAGAGACTCTTATTTTAGCCATTGCATTTTTGATTCTCTTTATTGTTATATAAGCAAAGAGAAACACCACTGAAATTTCTGTACCTCACTGGAGATTCCAGAGAACAGCTTCTTTTTATGCACTTTTCTTATTCTCTAACAGAAACATTAAAACGACAAGAAAGGAAAATTTTGGACATGGAATTTTTTAGTATTTTATGTTTCCTTACCTTCCTTCATTTTGTTGCAATATGCATAGATATATTCCTATTGGGAAAATATATTTGGAGTGAGAAACTGAATATACAAACAGGCATGGCAAGACCATATATAAAAGTAGAACTCTGACCCACAACCAGTAGCAAACCACCTGGGTTATTCCCCCTTATCTACAATAAACAGTCCAGAAAGCCAGCCTGTTGTGTCAGACTTGTGGGAAGTCAGACTTGCTAGCTCTAGTTATAATTCAGAAAGCCAAATAATGAATTCCATAACAATCATCTCCCATTGGCCAGGACTTGATTAATGACTGACAGCTTCTCTAATTCTTATCTCTTTTTCCAAGTTAGGACCAACCAGAGAAAGCCAAACATGCTCCCTCATCAATTACATAGGACACCCCAGTTCTAGTTAGCCCTCTACGGCTTCCCCATGCCAACAGAACTACAATCAGGACATACCTGACACTTTCCCATTAAAAAAAAATTATTTGAGAGAGAGAGAAAGAACATGATGAAGGGCGGTGAGCAGACAGAGGGACAAGTGGATTCTACACTGAGCGTGGAGGTTGACACGGACCTTGGGGCTCTAACCCACAACCTTGAGATTGTGACCTGCATGGAAATCAGGAGTCGGGTGCTGACCTGACTGAGCTGGGTGCCTCCCCTTTTTTTCCACTATAAAACTTTCCAACTCCTCTGCCTGCCTTTGAGTCTCCACCAGAACGCAAGCGGTGGTGGCTGACTTCCTTACTTATACAGCAAACTGTA